>UZAN01054063.1:0-12544 GCA_900618425.1 Echinostoma caproni
AACCGGTTTCGTTAAAGGTTTGAACAATGTTCGAATAAAATGGGTAATTCCCGTACACTGAACACTGAAAAAAGTCTATATTACCAAGTCAATCCAAGCCATGTGGTCGGTGTCTAGTGACGCAAATTGCAATGCACAAATCACTATCATCCTACGACATAAATATTTTCCAATAGACAGTTATGCTTGACACGGATGATGGACGTTATCGTTCCCATTAACCTTGGTGAAGAAGTTATTAAGTTATTTACGAAACGTGGACTGATGTGTCTTCCTCCCTAGCATGGCAGGTTACTTCCTTTTATGCCAATCGGGTTTCCGAGAGACTTTATTCAAATTAGAATGAATCAGTCTTTCTGCATTTGAGAGATACGAATTTGGGGTTGGGTGGGTAAGTGCCTAATGTTCTGATGGGGCAAGGTGACGCATCGAGAGACTGGGTACCGCGATGCCGATTAGTAATTGGTTCTGCTGGACGATGAGTCATCCATGCATAAGTTATTTATCGTGGATTTTCCTAATCTCTCAATTTAGAATGACAACTTTGTCTGATTCTCACATCTTGTATTTGTGGGTACATTTCTGTCCACTCAATTGACGTTCTCAACTGGATTGAGACAAGTTATGAATTCGGATGTGAGTCACGTGGGATCTGAACGAGGATTACGGATTTTCATTTTGCTGTGCATGGTTTCTAATAGTTGTATTAAATTCTCGGAAAAGTTTGTTTTCTTTCGCGTGGTTGGGTTCAACGTTTGAGAAATCAATGCATTATTGATTGTCAGGGTAGTGTCCTACAAGTCAGTTTCACACAAACCAAAACCAGATGTTGAGTAAAAAATTTAGCAGCACCCTTATAGACTTGACAAGACTCTCCTTGAAAATCTGCAAGTCTATTTGTGTGTGTGTTTGAATATATGAATCTTTAATCGCACGCATGGTTTAGCTTTGGCATGAACAGATTGACTTATCGATTTTATGGTCGTTCAAATTATTTTATTCTCTGCACCGAGGAGACTAGAGCATCCACACCTGCATATGTGTGTTTTTGTAAACAGTTGCATACGCAAAAACATTTATACACGCATATACATACACATGCACATCTAAAATCGATTCATAGGTTCTGCCATCCACAAAACGGGGATGATGGTTTGATGGCCTCTCCGTTATATGTTGTGTATGAGGCACGTGTGTTCGTTTGAAGACAATATTTCGGTCCACTCTCAAGATAACTGTCATGAACACAGATAAAAAAATGTACTACATGTTATTTGCACGTGTAATGCAATTCGATCTGCACTATATTATCGACTTTTATTTTTACGTAACCGTGCACTAGATTGCGACAATTTCGTGAAGGGTCATTAGGGCTGGAGACAAATGGCAACTGCGAAGTGCTTCACCCGGTTACAGTAATCGGCAGATAATTGTTTTTATGCAACATCTGAGCCGATTGATCTTACGATTTGTTGCACCACGAACTTTTCGATGTACAGAAATAAAAAAATTTGGTGATTCGAATAGGTTTATTGAAAAAATGCCGTTGTGGTATGCTAGCGTACTTTCAGTGCCTCATCTGCCGACCAATTACAGAACAATCTAGTACTTAGGGAACAGTGTGAGAACGAAATGTAAGTCTGAATTGTCCCATTTTCTTTATTTCCCGAGGCAACCTTTGTGAGTTCGCTACCTACTTCCTGAAAGTTTATTGTTCATTTCTACAATCAATAAACAAAAACGGAAGTAAAACAAATATTGATTAATATTATTGTTGTTAATCATAATGCATTCAAAAATATTATTAGAAAACGAACAATCGAATGGGCTAATCCAAGCTTGATACTCTAGAAAACGATTATTTCACTTTTTTGATAGAAAGCCAGGGCTTGGTGCGTGCCAACAGTGTTTCCGTCAGACTCAAGGACAACAAGCATCACTCGAACTTATATTTTCTTTCAATTATGCTTTTACCTCTCAGATAATCGGCCCGGTTTTAATCCTTTAAAAAAAGATGCATCTCGAACAAATGGCTAATCAAAACATTCCTTCCAACAAGCGACAGTGCGACCAAAACAACTTATCTACAGTGCTACAAATTCCCTCGGTCTCAACTGTCTTTTGACCTTTGCGTAACTATACTGCTCAGACCTTATTTTCAAGGTTCAATTTAGTACTGCATCCAGACTAGTCGTTTTCCGGTTCATTGATCACACTTTATTGATGAATCTTACTTGTGAATGAATGGTGTTTTTCGCTTCCGGAATCCCATGAAATCGAGTTCATTTTTGCGGAACCCCAAAATGAAGAAAGAGTCACTCAAGATTTGATTTGATGTTTCTGGTGATGCATTGAACCTTTTCATTCACTTAAACGGCACCCCGAGTTCATCAGACATACACCAGGAAACGCTTGCAATTCGTATTCTCTACTGGTTTTTGTAGGTCCTATTAACAGCAAATATGTTCACCATGGCGGCGAGTTCAGATGCAGTCGATTCTCATCGCCAGGCGCCCCACTAACACCGTCTGATTAGCACTCCATCTAAAGGGATTTTTGATTCCGTTTAACCTGATGTCGCACATGAAGTTCATGATATCGTTCATCTGTATTACGAATTAAGCTGCGGAATTCGCTGTGTTCAACACATATCCACATTTCACATTCCACTGAACTGTTTGTCCTTGGTAGGCTTATGAGTTTGTTTGAGACAGTTGATATGTCTGTTTCGCCTGGCCTCGTCGGAGATTTTTCGTCAACCTCCGTGTTTTTTTCTTTAGTCAATATTATTCTCTCTCTTTCGGTCTATCTGATTTTCAAAAGTTATGATTAGTTCTTATAACCACCCATGTGATATCCCGTACCGACTTTTCGAACACTCATTTCTGGGTGATCATCGGTACAGCGAATGCTCGTCACTGCAAGAAAGACTGGAACTGCGGCTGGTCATTCACTCTTTTTGGCGTCAGACAATCGATGAGCTGTGTTCAGAAACCGCTCGGGATTGGAATTTTGTTTAACATGACAACCTTGTCTGAATCGTCCGCAGGATATGTCTACCGAGTTTGCGGTGAGGAACGAGTGGGGACAAGATCTGTCTCAGGTTCAGCAGAAATACACTACTGACCAGTTCAAACAGTGGTGTAACAAATTTACTGTGCTCGAAAGACTTTTCACTGGCAGATGTTGAGTACGCTTGTGTAACAGTAACATATGAATAATTTATGAGTAGGAATTGCTTTCTTTGAATGCGCCGTCACATGACGTGCATATACTTTCACAGTCACTCCACACAAACCTGCATGTGATAAGGCAATACATTAACGTCGGTCTGCTTTCATCTATACATGCCAGTGAGTGAATTATAAATTATTCTCGTCATTCTGTGCATTGNGTCCTCTGTAGCCCCTGAAATCATTTTACAACAGTACTGTTACAGTTTACTGTATTTTCCGCCAAATTCGTTAAAACTATTTGGGTCCACGTGAGTAGAGTAAGCAATTGGGAGTTCAAAATTGTCAAACGAGTGTAATGGTCTGATGTGATGACTATGACTGGTTAATTATGATCTTGTGATATGTGGTTTGGAAATGAAAGTGCAGAGTTTTTATTTGTTCGATGGCTTCGAAATGTTCACAGTCGAGGGATGAAGTGAGCTGTTCCATATTCATTGCAGCAGACCATTACATTAGTTTGACAAGTTTGAATTTTTGAATATATAACTGTATTAACCCAAGGCGGAAGTTATCGAGAACAAGTTTCGCTCGCCAGAGAGTTTTCTAAATATCGGTACGCTTCATGAAGTATTTATTCATGCAGTGTTCATCATTTCTTTCATTTACCTAATGAAGTTGGTGGAATAGAACCACAGATGTCAGAAATAAACAATGATTTCCTGCAAGCAGAAGTTCTTTTGTTTTATCGACCCTTTAATCCTGAAATATTTTTTCTTGTCTTTCAAAGCGCATGAGCTCAAAATTTGAAGCGAAACAGAGAAGGGTGAAACTGTGGTAATTTGTTACAGCGATTGTGCTCACGGTCGACCATAGGATGTATCCCTTTGCGTTAGTTCGCGTGCCCAGAATTGCCGGTGCAGATGGCCTTTACACCTTTACCCAGATGACGGACAGGGCCAGGAAATAGAAACTTGTCGAGAGAGAATCAAACGTTTCATTCTCACAAATCAAACGCAACAGAATAGAATATCATGGAGGTAGCTACGTTTACTGCTCAAAATTGTTGACAACAATTGGGCCGGTACCACTGAACGTGCAGGAATCCGGTTGTGCTATTACCAGTGAGAGATTTCCATGAACCCCAATGGAATCGTATCGATTTGGTATGACGCAATTTTTGTGACACCCCTTTGATGGTGAAAACAAATTTCCCTTTTTAAGGTCTTAACTATTTAATTATAAAAGGGATTGAGTTGTTCTCATGGAACTACTAGTACTGATTTTTCTTCTGCATTGACCTACATAATTTTCAGTTTTGCACGAATATTTTCTACTTGAAGGGAAATAGGCCCCACGAATATTACAGAGCATCGCGGACCGTGATCGACGACTAATTGTCAGTTCGGCCCTGTTTTTCGTGGCGAGAACGATGGACTAATCCTTAGCCTAGGCACCCCAAACTATTCTCAACGCTACTAATCCTAGATTTCGGCTGATCCCTGAGATGACAGTACCATTCCAAATTAAATAAAGAGGACGGCGTTTCTCGGGAAAACTTCGTGTCAGTATGTCGTAGTAGGTGGCCAGACCACTGCAGTCGACAGTGTTAGAGGAAAATGAAAGTTTTTTAAAATGCAGGTTTAGAATTATGCATCCAAATAGGGTGAATTTTCAGTACTTTTGACAAGTTACAGTGAATAAAGCGTTTACAACTAAAGCTTAATAAATGAAAAACAAATCAACGCTATATAAAACGAATGCGGGGATGGGCAACCCTCCAGAAATCAGGGTTTCTTCCAAATGACATTGACAAATAGAAAACAAAAACTCGGAACAAGGCGAAGCAAGTTGTTCGACAAAAACCTTCAACAGGACGGGGTGTAATGAATCAGGGCCACCTACAAATAATTCTACCGGGCAGAAAGAGTGACCCTCTCCGGCAGATGTAAATAATGGTGGTATTAAGTTTGACTCAGAAACATGAACAAATTGGACGACTTCATTCTTCAACAACCCTGAAGGGTACTTTTGCACGAGCCACAGAACTGCTCCAATGTAGACCACATATCACGAAAGTTTTCGTTTCCCATAAGATTTTCAATCTAGATCTGATTTAGTCGTTGTATCTCCACTTTGACTGAAACGGATTGGTGTTTCAAAGCCATTCGCTTGTCAGTCATGAAGGTCTTTTCTTTATCACGACGAAGTCCTTTTAGAAGATGCGAAGAGAATTTGTCAGAGAGAATGTATTAAGTTTTAATCGAACAGAAAAGATTATAATGAAAAATAAAGATAACAGGAAAGATGCTCACCACTGGAGGAGTTATGGGTATCTATAAGACAGAGCAATCGGAAGAAGAAACTGTGCATTGAAGTTGAGCTAAAATATCAGCGGGGAAATTTCTCCTGATGATGCTTCTGGAGACAAAGTGACTAATTTAATGATGAAGATTTTGGGTGTTACAAATGAAACAGTGATCTTAGTTGCTTGCACGGGACTATTTTTCAATGAAAAACATTTTCGGGTTGTTCACAAAGATGCCATCAATTTGGACACCGAGGCGTACCGAAACGATTCAAATTACCGTCGGAAATGCATAAAGAATAGTAGGTGAATAACACCACCTCTTTATCTCATCTCTAAATATCATTTTCTGTCAGCTTTTTTGAATAGTTCTTCATCGGCAACAGTGGTCGAATACATGTAGACTCCTGGTATCCTCTACTCACAGTTGTCAAGCAAGATATCCGTAGGCGAGCACGGGGAGAACAGCAGCAAAATCACCTTCAATTTCAGGCGAAGGACGAGTTCACTGAGCATCCAGAGCACAAAGCTTAGCCTAAGAAGCGTGCTGTATGTACTGCGGATTTTCGCCATCAAGTGGTTATTCTTCTGGCTATTTGGGAGTAAGATTCGATTCGTGTAACGTTGATCAATAGCTGCACAGCATTCAGCCCCGTAAAGGTGACAAAAGTGGATAGCACCGAAGAACTTAGGGAAATTCGTCTTTCCTGGAACGAACAATGAGTTATCAAGATTTCCTACCATGCTTGCCTGATCGTACGATATTAGATAAATAGTTGGTCGGGAACATCGTTACGGGTTTAGCAGGCATAAAAGCCACTTCGAGTTATTCCCATAGGGACTCGTGATTGACCGAGTCAAAAACAGCGCAAAACTCAACGAAGTAGGTGACTGAAATCAGGAGCAATTTTCGTTTAGTTCGCTTTCATCGTTGAGAGATATTGATAGTTATCGAATTTCAGTAAAAATACCTGAAAAATCTCTTCATTCACATTTACTTTTGGATTGCCCGCTGGTGTAAGCCCATTAGACCAGTGTGAATATTATAGTGATCAGGTTCTTCAGTAGTTATTGAAGCATAAGTAGTTTGCTCTCTCTGTTGGTTCGCAGCAGTCGATCTAAAGAAATTAGGGGTCGCGTCTTGACCATCGTGGCTACGATCGAAGTCCGGCGGGTTTTCATTTTAGCTGATTGAGACAGTTGAACTATTCGTGTGTTTTCTGAAAACTCATCCAGCCAGCCAGACCAAATGTGCTTTGTCATCGTCCGTTAAGTTCATCTTAAAAATGTTCATGACTTGTCTTTCACGAGCCTCCAAATACCAAAATAGAACTTCGGCTTTCCACACTAGATACGTAGACGGTTCAAGAGATTGTGCGCGAATGAACCTGTGAATTGTGAACACACTGCCACCTAACAGTTTCATCGGGTACAAGTGCAACTGAACCGCAGCAGAAATTTCTACTCACAAGTGTGTTTCCTGGCAGAAAATCGTCATTTGTTCCCCTCCCCCGCCAAAACTTTCGCAAGAATAATCGGTTCCCCACGGATATAAACACATTCAAAACGATCATCCCCATGTCCCAGCGTGATCGCAATAAATACATTAAAAGAATATATAAGAATAGTAGAGGATTCAATATGAATTTATGGTAAATTTAGTCACCTACACAGCAATTACAACATGGACTGACAAGCTAAGAAGCATTGGACAGACAACACGACCTGATTAAGTTTCATCATCAGTGTATATAAGTCAATCACTCTCGATCTCTTCGGTGGAATGCAAGCATATTAACCACTTCTCCACCAGGCAGCTGACCAGACCGTTTTTTAGCACAACTCATTTATGATTATGAAATCCGGTTTTGGATGTGGAATTTAATTTTTCTCAATCTGCAATAAATTTCTAACTAATAGAAAAGCATGATACAAACCTTGATTCATCAACTCGTGGATGATCAACCGAAAAGAGCTTGTTCGTTGCTGTTTTTTTTCATTTAATGTGACGTGTTCACTTTGTTGATGATTTTTTAAATGCAAAGGTGACTACTCACGAGCAGTCACAAATAAAAGCCCATAATTTTATGCAAATCCATAGACTAGATACAGGAAGAAGACACATATCTCAATATGTCAAAATTTCATTTCATCTTCTCAATCGCTGACGCAAAACAAACAGGCACATATAAAGAACATGTGGTGTACACGCATACAAATATCATTAAATATAGAAGTAGGAGGTCAACTCCACGGTAAGTAATTGCATGATAAGCCTTCTTTCTTTCGGGTGATATCATCGAATAAGCAGCGTTTCACTACTTACCAAAAGTTTAGCATTGCGATTACGTAATAAGGGTTTGAGAGACGAACTGGGACCTTATGGGCACAAATGCTTTTGATACAATCGATCCACTTCTACATTTAGTAATCTATGTATGATTGCACATGTTTATTCACCATAATTGAGCAACCATATGTGTTGTATATGCGCCTGTTTGTTTTAAGCCAGCGA
The DNA here is from genome assembly GCA_900618425.1 of Echinostoma caproni. Classification (NCBI taxonomy): domain Eukaryota; kingdom Metazoa; phylum Platyhelminthes; class Trematoda; order Plagiorchiida; family Echinostomatidae; genus Echinostoma; species Echinostoma caproni. The sequence continues at coordinate 7,997 of UZAN01054063.1, forward strand.
TTGAGAAGATCAGACGAAATTTTAGCATTTCGCAACATTTGTCTTATTTCTGTATTGATGAAATGGATAAAGGGGATTCAATGTTTCAGATCAATAGACATCGAGGCCAGAGTGTTGTACTTTATAGCGCGGGTATTGCTCCCTGGAACTGTTATGATCCAACTGCAGGTCTTGCTTCTTGAACTCAATGGGATTTTTTTATTGCTTAACACAAAATTTCACTTACATACACATTCTTCTATCATTTTCTGCTAATCCGGATGGTCATACAATTCTATTTTGGTTATCATATATCTCTAGTAAAAGAAGCTAGACAACCTTACCAAGTATCCTTTTATTTCAGGCAGTTTCTCAGCCCCAGATCTTCAATTATTGATGCTTTCCGTCATTTTCTGTTGTAGGATGACTGAATTTCTTGCAAATTTTTGAAGTGGTTTCTTTACCTCGCCTGTTTACAAAAGTGAATCCCTTATCTATTCAAATAACAACGAGGAAAAAATGAGTTATTGCCTTTAGGCTGAAGCAAAATTGTTCTACGAGTGAGTTCTGCCTTTGAGTTTTGGCAATAGATTTATCTCACTTATGCGAGATAGATGAATATTTTATAACTTTATCGTTACTGACAGCTGCTGATGTTGCACGGATGTAGCTCACTGTTGCGCGATACTGTGGCGGGAAAGAGCATTTCTAATAGCGGTGCTTTCAAACACTTGATTTACCCACTTTAAATTTTTTTGATCACTGAAGCGATCAGTTCCGAATTTCACTAATGCTCTGCAGTTTCTCTTAAAACTATTTGATGAACTTCACCGCAATAAGTGACCACTTTTCTGCAGATTATTGCACTCTCGGGGTCATGGAACCGACCAAATTTTTTTATTACACACCAGTATGTGATAAACAACAGCGGACCCATAGTCACGAAGACCTGCTATTCAGTGATGGTAACCGGCAACCTGATGCCCGGGACTTGGAGTGGCGAACCACATAAGGCTCTGATAGGTCAGGCGTGGTATGGAACCGGGCGAAATCAAAGCTGTCTATCACCAAAGGTGTTGGTCGAACTTGCACGCAAGGCTCCCAACAGGGAAATATATTTTAGCTTCCAATATCACACTTGCATATCCATGAGTAGAAAGCATTTTTCCGAACTTAATCTTCCACTGTAATGCACCTGGTTTGCCTGTGTAACGCGCTGTTGTCAATTTGAGTCTCTCTGGGCCTTTTGTATTTTCCAATAATTGCAGTTTGTCAATTAATTCTCTCCAGGGAGAACCCACTGTTGATATCTGGTTTCAGCCAACGCCAGTCTAGACCAATACTTTTTTGTGTTAAGCATCCGTTTACGAGGGGCATCCTATGGTACATGCGAGCCCAAGCCTATTACACTTGCAGTATTGTTTGAATACAGACATCCTTGAGTATCACGACAAAACTTGTAGACGTTTGTAAGTTTCAGCTCAGAATTATAAGGAATTTGATGCAGAGCGGCACGGAAGTTCATTCTTTCTAATCCATGATTATTTTGTAACTGAAATCCAGAAATATCAACTTACACAAGTTAAACACATAAGCTGTTCCATGGAGGTGTTTATTCTACTCAATCCAGGTGTTTGAAACAGCAAAGTAAACATATCGATGAATAACAGTTCTTTATCTTCAATAAACTGATAAAGTATGTGACTATAAACTGCTCACGTAAGTGTCTCGTCATTAAGGAAGTAAAAATATATTCAAATGAAAGTGAAAATTAGCATTCAAAGTTGACCTTGAGGTGTGCGCCCCGCTAAATGTGTATTTTTCAACGTCACCTTACACAAACCAGATGAAGCATTCAGGAGTTTACAGTATACTAGTGAAACATGGAGGCAACGTATTACAGAGATACAATGATGTATAAATCTGGTTTCTCAGCTCCTGGCTTGTACAAGTGCTTCTATGTAAACATGAACATAAGTTATCAGGATATCAAGCAAATTTTTCTAGCAAAACTGAAATGCAAAAGAAGAAAACCAACCACACTGAAGCAAGACAATGAGTAAATTCGATGGAAGCCGTAACAACTCCATATCGAAGATAGTCCTGCCGGATTGGCCGCAATTTTTGTTTGCAGTCGTCACGGAAAGGGTGGCTTAATTTGAATTACATTATTGGTTATCTGCTGTACCGTCGTAATGGGATACCCGGCGGAGGTTACTCTACCATTCCCGTAACTTCGTTTTGTGCACGTTTTTCAAAAATAATCATTCTTACATTGTTTGTGAATTCCTTTTAAATGTTTTCCTTGTGTTACGGTAATTTATACAAGTTTGTTTAAGCGGATAAATTAGGGTATTTCTTGTTTAAATTGGTGGCAATACAGACTGTTACTCAAGTGCTTATCTACTGTTGTGACATCCGTTCCTCAGTCGTACATTCAGTGCGAACCCAACTATACGTGGTAAATATGGAAGATGATTTGTGATCATGTAGACGAAACAGATTAGTATATTCGCTCTACTAAAATCATCCCAGTGATATTAAAACCTTTTTGGAACCAATTGAACAATTGTGTGTATGTTGGTTTGTTTACAGTAATTTGTTATCATGAATTGATAGGTAAGATAGATGTTAAGTAATTTTTCTCCAATTTCACTAAAATTTCTGTTCCAGAAGTTTAAGGAAATATTCTTATTACTCACGAGTAACCTATTTTTCACTGTCCAAATCAGCCAAGTGAATGCGTACCGTCTGGGTAATTTCCACCATATGTCAAACGAAGGTATTCAAGTAATAATTCTGCCACTAAATTGAAATGGAACACGCCAATTTTGGTATTCAATTTATCTCACTGATGAATGCTTCAAAGTTGAAGGCCCTGCCAGCAAAAAGGTGAATATAATACGCAATCATTCACGTTCTGCCTCGCGAAACTTTTTTCGAATGAAACGCGAATATGCAACAGGCATTTTGCGCTTTTTTCCGTCACCCACGAAACGAATCTCTTTTATCCGTTCATTTTCTCTCCCGTTTTTCCACCCCCCCCACTTCACTCATCATATACCTACTTCGCTTATTTCCGCTCAACATACGCCCTATAACTCCAACTCAACTGCTCCGCCTACATTTGAACCTACCGGTTTGCTTCTATCGATTAATCGTTCGACTACTCAAGGCCTATCCCATACCAATATATACCATCGAGTAAAAGGCCCGAAAATGTAGTACAATAAATCTATTGTACAGGAACATAATAAATGTACAACAATGAAAGTAGCTTTTTATCCATGCTTGTGAATGAAATTCTTCAACATATGGGTTCTTCTTGATAATTGTATTCATTGATCTGATGACGATAAATAGCATTTGTAAATGGAAGTATAAAAGAATATTAGTATGGATCAGGGAACTTGTAAAACGATTATACTGGAAAGTACATTTGAACTCAATAATCAATTTATATAATGAATTCCGAATAAACGATCCATTGAAAATGCGTGATAACAGAGCAAAATATTATACGAAAAATAACATCGGAAAGAAGCACGCAAGTATAAACGGAACACACAATAAATAAATCGTTACGAGATGCAAGCATTCCAAAGCTTATCAGCATTTCCACTTACACATGATTGCGTAAGTTATACTTGTTGAGAACAGTGCTCGTTTTCCACGGATGCTACTTCAATTCAATTTTTTTCCTTAGCTTCAGAGTGAACACGCGTCTGACCAGCATGAGCATTGACTCCCGCATTATGTCACCCACACCAGCGACGAGATAATCCACCTGTAACGATAAACTCCATATAACTATAATTATATTTGCTGAATTGATGATGGTAAACGGCATCTAAAAAATGGAAATATAAAAGCATATTAGTATAAATCAGACAAGTTGTAAAAAGTATAAGCGGGATCGAATATGAACTTTATATCATATTTACATAATGTATTCATTATAAACAATCCCTTAAATATGCGTGATAACTACCTTATGTATTTACGAAAACTACAATGCCATCGGGAATACACGATCAAAGTTTCATCACGACCTATCTCTACATAAAAGCTAATCGGCATTTGAACTTACCCACGATCGCATCTATTATGCACAATGTCGACAATGCGTGTTTCTCGCGGATGCCACTCCAATTCAATCCACTGTTAATGAAGATTAAGGCATGATTCACTTATATTCGTTCATAAGTGAAATGTGCACTAAAATCACATTTCATGTTGGAGATCAATTATGGTTGATTGAGCAGAAAAAAGCCGACTTATTGAAGTAGACTATCAGAGTAATTCGCTAATTTCTGTTAGCATAAGGATTAACTATCTCACCTTGGTGCTTGACATTGCGTATCAGATGTACTTGGCGTCTGACCTGAGGACCTGTGTGATAAATAATTGAGAATAAATAAACATTTACCGTGTCGGTGTTGGAGAGTTCTCTATTCTCCCCGACTCCGGTAAGCTGGTATTGCTGCTTCTTGATTGCAATATAACAACCCTGCAGTCTACTTATCTTACGATGAAGTTGATACTCATCATAATGGCGGACGTGAACGA
>UZAN01054065.1:5001-15896 GCA_900618425.1 Echinostoma caproni
CTCGCAAGGTACCTCTTGCACCTATTACACCCATCCCTACCTGCGAACCAAAGTGATGGGAAAAGTCCCATAGCATTCCTGGAACGCATCAAAGGACTAACGATCGAACCACACGAAGTGATGGTCTCCCGCGATGTGACCTCACAGTTCACCAACATACCGAAGCAAATGGCCATTGAATGTATCTGACACTTGTTGCAAAACAACCAAAATTTGCAATTAAGAACGAAACTTTCCGTGGAAGAAATGGCGAAAATCGTAGAACTCTGTGTGGAAACCTATTCCCAATTCGACGGGAAGATATACCATCAGATACGAGGAACCCCAATCGGTTCACCACTCTCAGGAATGCTAGCGGATGTGATTATAAAACACTTCGAAACAGAAGCCTTTGAAATTCTATAACCTAGTCTGTGGATACGGTATGTGGACGATATATTCGTCTTTCTCAGAGTCTTCACGGTAGATCAGTTCCACTTAATGATCAACCAGCAGATGCCCGGTATCAACTTCACACGAGAGGAAGAAAAAGATGGACAACTCCCCTTCCTCGACATCTTTCTCATCAGTCAACCTGACGGAAGAATCGAAACCGTGATCTACCGAAAACCGACCAAGACGGACCGCATTCTCAGCTAAAACAACAAACACCGTATGTGCCACATAAAAAGTTGTGTGCGAACTCTATTCCACCGAGTGTGCTACACACCAGAGTTAAGGACAAGAGAAAGAAATCGACTCTTTCAACTGTTCCTATCAGACTCATATCCCAGGCGTTTTATCCAAGCGTACCTCAGAGGTAAAAAAAACATACAAAAGGAGGAACTTGGATAACGCGGCACGTCAGAAGCCACCGAACGAATACTCCGACCCCTGGAAACCAAGATCGCCTATTAACCAGCAACAACCGTGCAATCGTCTCTTTTCAATGGCAAGGATCGAGTCGAACAGCACGAACGATTAGGGGTAATCTACGCAATCTCGTGCTTGGACTGCAACCAACACTGCGTAGGTGAGACAGGCAAACAACCACACACTCGCCTACACGAACACAAGCTTGCCCTCCGACGTGCTGACCCGAGGTCACAAATCTGGAACCACTGCACACGGACAGATCACGAGATCGCAATCGATAACGTAAAGGTTGTGCGCGAGCCAAGAAGAAGGGGAAACGATTAATCCTCGAAGCTCTGCGCTCGGTCAATTGGTTCAACCATCGAGATAGACAAACATTATATCACACTGACGACTGGCGGACTGATAGACCTACAAACAGCAAACCGGCGCACGGAAAGACAGTAATCTCATCTCATTCATTTTATTTACGTTTGACAACGAGTTCTAGTTTGGATTGAAANTCAGTGTACGCCTCCATTCTCTCTTGAAATATATATATATATATATATATATATATATAACGATTGGTATGTAGATGACTGGACAAAATTTCCCTAGGAGCACACGACCGTTTTCGCGGTCCTTGGGGCTCGTCAGGTATGCTTATCCGGCAATCTTCTGTCTGGTCATTCATATATTTTAACTCCCAAAGTGAATTATGCAAATCTCACAAATCTCATTTGCGCCTTGGGTAGTTGCGGTAATTCTGTATGAAATGTTATGAGTTGCATAATTCTCATAGGGAGTTAGTTCAAGTATAATAATGACCAAACAGAAGGCACAATAGGATGCGCATACTTGACGAGCGACAGGAACCGTGAAACCGGGAGATTTTTTCAGTCATTCACATACTACTCATTATAAAAATGCACTGAAAATTGATCCTAGCGTCGGGTTGATTGAGGTTAGATGCATCTAATCCACAACCCCTTATACAGACAGAATCATCACAATGATTCTTCAAGATTGGTTCCAACTGATTTAGATCGTGTCAAACTACGCGCAGAACTTTTCATGTATGCATTGATCATTTTCCCGGCTATATGAATTACTCAGTTTCCGGGTCACCGATGCTTCATCTGAGTATCCGGAATGAGGATGGACGACTTGGAAGTGAAAAATGATTTTCGGATCACAATACGTTTCATTATGCACAAAGCAAGTGAGTTTTGAACTGAAAAGCTTGGTCAGCACTGAGCAGCTGTTTCGACATTAGCGACATTATCATCAGCAGTGCAAATCCGTCGACCTAACTGAGTGTCTAACAGGGAGAACGTGTCAGGATATCAGCTACTATCTGAGAAAACTGGTTTGTTCTAGGGCAAGCAGTGAGAAGACCGAGAATAGCCTAAATCAGGTTACTGATTGGTTGGTTACGATCCAATCAACCAATCGTTTTGTATATGCACTCTCATGTCTACCCTTGTCCCCATCAATGGGCATACTTTTCGTACAATAAATGAATGAATGCCCTACATGCTTCTCGCTGTGTTCTATTTCATTTCTGATGCAACCGCTATCTGGAGGAGAAGAAACGTTATCCGAAGGAGATCATTTGAGAAATCCCTTTCCTGTGTGGTTATAAAAATTTGATGATGGGGATTATTTGTATTGAATTCATTCATCAAAATTTGGGGGAACCGATTTGCACGTGATCTTACCATACGCCGAAGGTGCAATTCACAGTGGTCCAGTTGAGGCAGAAGATGTAACAGTTCAGGTGGCAGGCGTCTGGTACTACCCCTCAGTCCAGTTAGACGGAGTTATTTGCAGCCAACACGAGTTAATTTCATTGCCATCGCGATTCAGACGATGGAAGGGAGGATCCACTCGGATTGGGGACTTGCCGCACCGGATTATGCGTGAAAAGTACTGTGGTAATCGAATTAGATACGGATGACGGATCACAAAACACAGAATTACACTAGCAATGATACACTCGATTCACCCGTCACCTAGAAGCGGGAAAAAGGCCACAGAATTATCGGCTCCTTTATTGAGAGCAATCAATGGAATTAGATAATGTGTAAATAGAAATCTCATTGGTCAAACGAGTATCAACTAGTCACCGTTCTTGTTCTTCGAGGAACACGGCTTCTATTTGAACTGTGTGGCTGATGAGTGATCGATACTGATGGCCAATGACCCAATGTCCAGAAACTGAAACGCGTAGGCGCTTGGCTCGCGTCATCCCAGAAGGTTGACTCATCACATGTACGAATACTTCTTTCACGCGAACTGAGTACCACAGAGCAAGAGTGAAATACGTAAACAGTACTCTTAATAAAAGCACTCGAGATTTCTACACGATGCATTTACTCTGACATAGTTGGAGTAAAGTTATCCTTATTCATTACTCCATATCCGTGCATTAAGATGATAAAAGACGACTTCATTGATTTTGCCGCGTACCGTGTAACGCTTGGCAACCGCACCAGTAACATTTTGTCGTGAGTGCTTAAATCTCACTGAACCTTTTTGGTTTATAGCGTTTTTTTGCTTTGCTTTGTATGTTTATCTGTAATCCCGACCCACGGATGACCTGTCTGCCAGTGTTTCCTCCCCAACTCTTGCCCCGCCTCTCCAGTGCGGTCCCTCGAGGTCATTCGTCGCTCGCAAAGATTCGTATCGTCTCCAGCAGCGAGAATACGAGCCGAGAGACATCCTGTCGTTGTCCAAGGAAATCGAGAATGTGTTCGGTAAGTCACTGATGTGATGTACGGTTCAACACACACACACATTTGATGGTTTTATCGCCTGAGAATTGAAACATAAACGCCGAGAAAGTGTATTGTTTGCAGTAATGATAGTAGTACGCACTGAACTCGGAATACGAACCATGCAATACGGATCACGGAGTACGAATTAAGGATTAGCAATCACGGCCTAGATCACGTAAGCACTGGACCGCAATGGCACTAGCGCACAATATCCCACATGACTGAGACACGAGGAAAAGGCCACGGGAGTAGTAGTTCCTTTATTTGAAGCCATAATAGGGATCAAATAATATGTACAAAGTAAGTTCATTGGTTATCCGGGCTTCTACCAATCGCGTTCCAGTATTGCTTGCATCGTTCTGCTTCTGTCGGGGCCGCACGGTCTCTGATTGGCTGGTACGATCTACCTATGGCATGTGATCGAAAGCAGTGACGCGTTGTTGACGTCACTGTGAAGTTTGATTGATCACGGTTGTCCAAAAACTGTGACTCTTTGCTCCAGAGCACGCGTCTTCTGGTAGGCCCGGGTCACCACAGAAAGACAGTTTACGGAATTATGCATAACAGACGCGTGACAATTTACTTTCCAAACCATAGCGCATTTTTTGAAGCACTTAAAAAATAGTCGAATAGGATCACTTTATTCTCTAACAACAGTCTGGATCATTGAAACGGCATTATTAAAATGTGAACAGACACACTGGTCACGCCAAAATCACCGTGCCCGATTTTACTAGCCAACTGCATAGCTTTCTAGACGGTGAATGTTTGGATTAGNATCACAGGCACCAGTCCCTGGTGGTGATCTTGAATGTGTGGGAGATCAGTAATTCCCCATCAGTTAAATGCATTCAAATCTAATGGAAATGTTTGGGATGATCGACAGAGAGCACTGGGCAACTGTTTATTCTCGTTTGGGACTCGTCAGAAGTGCATAACTTTTGTGTCCCTCCTGTCGGGACTGGAACCGTGAATCTTCCTTGTTGGGAATTCAAACAATTAGCCCTGAGCTCCACGACGAGCTACACTGGTAGGGAGTGAACTATCCACCAAGGTATGAAACCCACACCCAAGACCATCAAGAGTGCGTGGTGCCACTGAACAATTGAGTGGAATAATCCAAGCTTGAAACTCTAAATTGATTGAGCCATTCGCACAGTGATAACCGTCGATCGTGTAGCTCAAGGGTAAGGGTTTGAAGTCCCAACCCGAAGAATCACAGTTCGAGTCCTGACAGGGACACAAAACGTACGCACTGCTGGCGAGTCCCAAACAGGACAAAACAGCTGTCTAGTGCTCTATGTCAACTATCACAAACGTTTCTATTGCATTTAAATGCATTCAACATTAAAGATCTCCCAAGAAGTGAAATCCACATCCAAGGCCCTCGATTGTGCCTAGTGGTAGTAACGTCATCAAATGATCACCCCGGAGGACGAGTGTTCGAATCCCACCACCACCTGACTTTTCCCACTTTGTGTGTTGTATGACAACCGTTTGATTGGGCGCTTCACCCTTCCTGAAAATTGTATCATTGTGTATTTAATAAAAGAAAGTAAATATGAAAAAAACCGAACGGGCTACCCTATCGAACGCATGCAAGCCTTATGAGAACTGTTGGTGGCTAACACACATCGTCGGTTACTTCAAGTTACCCGCCTTCCATTCGGTTTAAAACTGCTCCAGTAATGGATGCCTTGCTGGCAAGAACCGAGGGAGCGGCCGCCTATTTGAATGACATCATCGTTACCGATGCAAATCCCGAAAACCTTTCTTGCACCTGAAGGAATACGGATTTTGCCGGCACCGAAACAAATGTCACTCACTAGCCGATGCCTGGAATTCATTATAAACTAGGGTCCCTGCGTATTGGAGACGTAGTCTGCAGTGCTGGGAGACCATACTTCTCGACTGCGAATTGGACATCGAAATGTGTTTAGTCAGTGCGAATTTCGGTCAATCAGAGGCCCCTTTTTGTTCATTTGATTCGCGCCCTCATGTCAGTCGCATGGGTTATTCGTTGATGTCACATATGCTATGCCAGTCCCTGTTGAACACTTTCATTTAGCTATCGAACACGACGATTTGTTGCTCTGTTCTCCAACGACCGTTTTCGAGGAAGTAAAACAGTTCGAGCCACCTGAACCGGCACTCTCTGATAATACTGAGCACATCTTGTATGCTGAGCGAGTATTCGTGCCCAAAGTTCTGCCGACGAAGTGGTTGCAACATCTTCACATCGGACAGCCGGGGATCAAAGCTATTTCTACTGACCCTCTCACAGATAAACATCGTGAAGAAATGCGTTGTGCGTGTACGTACCTACCGGAGGTAAAATAGAGTCAAAGATGCTCAAAATGGCAAACTTTGTGACTCTAGCCGGGACTAAAAGGCTCTCGGGAGAAAATCCACATTGAATAATTGTGGTGATCCTAGCCTACGAGATGACGCACACCACGGAGAGACACGTTACAGTTTTCGGACAAATGTGATCAATCATGCTTCGCGAGTGACGTTAGCAAAGCGCGTGACTGCCACAACGTCTGGAATTCATACTACAGGTCGATCGTACCATCCAATCAGAAACCATGCGACCCAGACAAGAGCAGAACAACGCCAGAAATACTAGCACGCGATTGGCAGAGGCTTGGATGACCAATGAAGTTATTTTGTACGCATTATATAATCCCCCTGATTTCTCTCAATAAACGAACTGCTATTCCTGTGACCTTTTCCTCGCGTCTAGGTTTTGTGGGATACTGTGTGTAAGTACCAGCATAATCCAGTGCTTACGGTGCGTCCGTGATTGCTAGTCCGGGATTTCTAATCAGTGATTCATACTTCATGATTAGTGCCTACTACTATCACTACAATCACCACAATAATTCAGACTACTCACCGATCATAACTACTTGAACGTGGTGGACGTGTGGAGGAAATGTTCGGAGGTGTCCCTCGAAAAGAAGAACACGATAATTTTTGCGTTAATCTCCGCTCCCACGAAATCTATTCAGTAGATTTGTGTGAGGACCGTTCACAGCACCGGACTTAACAGAGTTCAGCACTCACGCCGATACGCAACGGATCAGACTCCACCATACCGGACACAATCAACGGGAGTTGTCGAACAATTTTATGGATGCGTGCAAACGGGCACTGCAAACAGAAACAGGGGACGGTACCACGGCTGAGATCCGGGGAACCTTCCTTTTAAACTACCGTGTGTAAGCAAGCCCTAGCTAGCTAATTGATGTCTGTCTAGCCGGAGATCTGCTGATCAAAAAATTAAATCCGTATTGCTTTCGACAAAATCTGATCCTAAACACACCCAGTGGAGAAACAGGGCACCACATCGTACTTCCCATTGGGAATAAAGAGTTGCCATGGCGAAGGATTGTCATCACAGCTGTCATGGCAAATGGACACTGGGGCAAATTATTCTCCGCAATGTGGCAAGGCTAAGTATGTGAGATTAAGGGTTTCATCATCATATGAATCAACTACACGGCACGGGATGCACCGAACTCGAACTATCGTCAACAGATCCCAGGTTGGGATTTCATTTACTCAAACACACATTCAACAGTCTCGAACCCCAAATCCATGAAAAGCGTCCGAGAAGCCGTATGCTCTGAACGGACAGTCAGAAATAAAAAGAAGACGTCTTGAAGTGGTTCCAGACAGATTGGAGCCTTTAAACATACGCCGAACAACCACGGACTATAAAAAATAAGGATGCCAAGGAGACAGTGTACTCCCAGAGAACTTTCTTATTCTGGGACAGCATATCAGAACATACAGGTCTAATGGAAATTGTGAAACACTTGAAGGTTCGCACAGGCAACAACACTTATAGTGAAGTAAATATTTTTTTCCAAACAATAATAAACAAGCCTTGATCGGTCTTTAGAGCAATGATCTTCACAAATATTATTATTATTATACTATTTATTTATTTATCATTATTATACTCCGCGGATAGAATTGTTCAGAATGTAGCGGATACTCCCCCATTTCGTCAGTAGCGGTTGACCTAGACCATGATGAGTTAAGAGGTAATTAAAGAGAATGGAACCGTTTTCATTTACAACAAATTAACATTGATAATAATTAGGAAGTCAAGTTTGTGTGCACCAATAGTCGATTGGTCTGCCTTTGTTTTTTAGGACTTTAACGAGTCTCTCCGGGCACTGAATCCATCAACTTTGTAAGAAAGTCATTTTTATTTCTTTTTCCATTACGTATCGCACTTTTGCATCTAATGTCCGATGAATAGGTGACACATTGATCTCTCTCTTCAAAACAGAAAACAGATTTTCGATCACATNCACATTGAGATTTGGGCTATTAGGGGGAAGTTGCATAAATTGGTGGACCTTAGAGTCACTCCTCTTTTCTAAAGTCTAAAATTAAATAATGAATAAACCAGTCTCCTCCACTAAACAAATTGACTAAGCTCTCATGAAACATGAGACAGGACATTATCCCGAAACACGACAACTTCCCCAGTCGGTTGTTTTTTTTTATCATGAAATCGTGGAAACATTTCCGTCATGGTGCTCTTGGTTAAGTTTCACCCCCCAAGGCTGACCATGTTTCATCTCTGCCCAAATGAGTATTCTCGACGGGCGAGAAACTCTCTCATTTGGTGAAATAAGTCCTCTTGGGAAATTCTCACCACAAATGAATTTTTTGTGAGCTTTCCATGGTTTGTCGCACATCAAGCACTTGTCGGCGAAAAAAAATCGATCGCCAAAATGACGCACGTCGAAATTCGAGTTCTCGGGCAAAATCAACACGAGCCTACCCTTGCTGGCCTGACGTCAGCTGAAACCAGACGCATCTTAAATGTTTTTATTCTCCCTTGCAGAAGGGAGTATGAATGGTGAGGAAGATCTTCCCGTTGGATAGACGACAACAATTTTTGCGATATAAATTAGGTCATCTTTTTGTTTGGATGTACTCGGTTTTCGGCATACATCAGCTGATATAGTTGTTGTCTTTCCATCGATTATCCGTCCTTTTGCTAACGTGATAGTTGATGAATCTAATAAAACTGAATTTATCCAGAAAAAAATTATTTGAATGCATTTGAATGCGTTCATTGATCGGCACCGAAAATTAACCAGGATGGTTGAAAACGATCCAGTCAACTAATCGTTTTGTATATAAACACTTCCATCTCCACACTCGTCCCCAAAACCAAGCATGCATTTGCCCAATAACTAAGTTTTTGAATACTTTCAACTGTGTTCTGTTCCAACCCCCCCCACCTTGTAGTAGCTATCTGGGCGAGAAATGCTATCGAAAGAAGATCATTTGGAAATTCATTATCAAAACCGATCTTTGCCATCTTAAGGGAACGCAAGCAGACTACCCATCTCACCACTCCTCTGCTGATGAAACTGTGTTTCAGTTTTGTGCCTATAAACGACAAATCAATACAAGGTCTTGCAGTTTGATCTATATACTTCATCAGGAATATTCCAGGCTGCCGTTGATGAGATCATTCATGGACTTGATAGTATGTTGGTATATCGGGACTATGTGATTGTGTTTGGCACAATGAAGGTTGAACACGACAACCGTCTCCTCGAATAACTGGAGCGCTTGGCACAAAAGAATCTGTCCATTTGGATCTCCAAATGCATGTTCATCTCTTCGACATTGGAATTTTAAGTTCCCCACGTGATTCAAAAGACTACCGTCTTGAACATGGTCGCTTTCCTCCCTCGACCGAAATGGATTCACCGAAGGACCAACTGAGGTCCATATCTTGAGGTGCTGCCAATACTACCTACGATTCATCCCGAACTTCGCCGCGAAAGGCGCAACCGCTGTTTGTTGCCTAATCAGCAATAGAATGGAAGAGAAGCCAAAAGTGAAGAAATCCTTTTGCGAAATGATTCAGATAATAACGGAACGGCAAGTACTTGCCTCGTTTTCTCAGATGAAACACTCAATTTTGATTACAGACGCATCAGATGTTGACATTGGTGCCGTACTTGAACAGGACGGATGCCCGATTGTCTGCATCTCTCGCTTGCTGAACACGGCAGAACGAGGATATTCGCAGACGCAGCAGGAAGCGTCAGCCTCGTGGTGGGCTGTGAGGCTCCTGTAGAAATACCTGTTTGGACTCCGTTTCGTCTTTGTGGCCGATCATCAAACAATACCTATTCTCAGTACACACAAGTCGATTTCAAAACCGACAGCGCAATGATTCATCGATGGAACATTGCACTGACTGTCTAAAATTATGACAGAATGCACCGTCCAGGCATAACGATACCTCAGGTTGATTTTCCCTCCCAGTAGTCCAGATTATCAGTAGCCTAGATGTGCCATTTCGTTGCATCAGCAGCCCCGGTATCGCGAGAGGAGTTACGAAAATTCAACAAGCGATACCACTCAGACATTGTAACAGTCTTATCGAAAGGTTTGTGCCCAGACCTGAAGCAACGATTCTCACCATTATACGTTCACCGGGAACAACGCAGTGTACAACCTGCATTATACCTCAACGACCGACTGAACATTCCAACTTCATTACGCAAGATAGTGCTGGAAGATCTGCACAAGGGGTACTTAGCGGTGAAGAAAATGAAGTCGTGGGCGCGACAAAGGTATTGGTGGTTTGACGTAAACAAACAGATCGGTCGAAAGACCAAGAAATGCGAAGCGTGCTTGCACGTGATGAAATCAAGTTGTAGTAATTGTAGTAGTAGCACGCACCGAACGTGAAATACGAGTTACGGAATACGGATCAAGGATTAGCAATCAGGGACGAAGCGTAAGCACTGAACCACAGTGGTACTTGCACGACAGTGTCCGAGGTAACCGAGATGTGAGAAAAAGGCCACAGATGAAGCAGTTCGTTTATTGAATGAAATAAAGGGAATTAAATAATATGTACGAATCAAGCTCATTGGTCATCCGGGCTTCTGCCAGTCGCGTTCTAGTATTTCTGGTGTTATTCAGCTTCTGTCTGGGAGGCACGGTTTCTGATTGGCTGGTATAATCGATTTTTGGTATGTAGTTCAGACGCTGTGACACGTAGGTGCATTACTGACGTCACCTGGGAAGCTTGATTCATTACAGATGTTCGAAAACTGTAACTTGCCGGACCGTGGTATGCGTCATCTCGTAGGCCAGGATCTTCACACAAGTACATAGCCAGAAGGCTGTATGACTCAGAAATGCGTGCATGCCGACTACTGTGGACCATTCCTCGGCCATTATCATGCACTGGCACTCACTGACTCATACTCAAAGTGG
>UZAN01054068.1:0-12382 GCA_900618425.1 Echinostoma caproni
TTAATGTTTACACTTATTATCTTCTCTTCTGAGAGCTAAGCATCACTTCCGACCGAGTTTATTCATCTCCTGTTCTCTTATCAGAAACTGCATTCATTCTGTGTCTTCAAAACGGACGTAATTGCGCTTGTTCACCGATCAACAATGGTCAACCTTACATATGACCCTTGTGTTTTCAGTAGCAAATTTCAGTTCTCTTCACTGAAGCTTCGTACTTGATATTTAAAAGGTTATTGTGATGCTATTCAACCTTCTCCCGACAAATCTGGTTGTTTCGTGTTGGTAATGTTTACGCAAATTATTGCCAAAATTTTTGAATCAGATTCCGTGATCGGGATAACCATTTAATTTGATTTAAACGTGCTCTACAATGACTGAGTTGTACACTCCGAGTCAACTGTAATCGCAGGTTGAGGGTGAAAATTTATGACATTGTATTAAGATTTTCATCAATAATCCCCTGTCTCATCTGTGCCCATCGTCGTATCGAGGAGAGCGCCCATACCGGTAACCGTGATAAATATGAAGAACTTAATTTCTCGAGGGTGTTCCCTCCGTTCGCTTATTTCTATGATACCATACCAGTGACAGGTGATAATCTTTATGAAACGGTGTTCCAAAGTTCCGTCTTTAGAATATAATGTAACTCACAAGATGAGAATACATTCATTGGTTAAACAACAACGTGGGGAACCAGCTTGCTTTCAGGACTTCATCTACTGGCTTGTGAATAAGCATAATGCCACGCAATAACAATGCTAACATAATGTGTGTGGGGGGCGGGTTCGAATGGGCGAATGGCAGCACGTTATATGAATCACGGAACAAGTAGGAATAGAAGAAAACCAAAAAATGAATTAGTGGGACGTGGGGCGTTTGGGATTGGCGGGTGTGAATGTGTAAACAAAAACCGCATAATTGATAAGATGCATTTTCAGAGGGTGAATCGACCAATGAAATGTCAGGGGAGGGTATTTTGGACACGGACACTGACGAGGGGGGGGGTAAGAGATGTGATGAGATATCTCTGTGAGCATTGTGGCAGTTGGACTGATTAGCCCCTACTTGAGGATGTCTTGATGATGGAAATCCACACTTGACGATTGAAGGCAATATTAACCGTGTGAGATGCAGTTCTGGTTCCAGTTACGAGTACCATATAAAAATTAGAGACCCAGCCATTTCATACCCGCCCCGCGGTTTTACTTGAGGTCTATCCGCACAGTCGGAAACGCGATCCCCGGTTAAGTGCAATAGTTACCGCCCGACGCAGGAGTTGAGTTTCGATAATTCGGAGTATGCGACAAGGTCACTCAGGGCATGATTGTTGTAGCATTCTGGAAAACTGGTCAATTTTCGTGCAGCGCCATTAAACCTCATTATTGGAAACCGTATTTCTCCAATTTACTTTGGATATCCGACGTAGGCACCGGTGGTCAAAATTATCCTGTTTTCCTATTTTTGGCATGTAAGGCGACCATGTTTCATCATCATAAGTGAGAAGTGGACAGATCAAGGTATAATAAATTTGTTTCTTGGTATATAGTATTACCTCGCAGTGGTTGCACAACGATCTGGGGAAATGCGGGAAGCCACTTCTAGCTCTACATAATCGTGGTTAGATTTCCTACCTGGCTTGGCCATTTGGTTCAATTGTAGAGCCAAAAAGTTGAAAACTTGTGTTTATTCGATAAACTCCGTAAATCGAGAGGGTTTGGATCACGAAAGTATTTTTCGTCGTAAACACTTGTAAACACTTCTGTTTCCCAAGTGGGTTGAGAAACAAAGTGCAGTGTAGTCATCAGAGTTCATAGACAGATTTTGAAAAGCAATAAATTTATCCCGTCCTTTCTAGAAGCTTGTTTCTATAGAAGAAACGACTGCATTCGCAGTTTTTGCCGTTTGGGTGGGTCGTAACTGTGAACAGTGACGTTGGTCGTCGGAGCAACCAGTTCAGATGCTTTTCGTCCGTCTGCTGAATCCTGTATTGAGAGGAATAAATCTCCCGATTTCATGGTGACATGTGCAGCCTCCATGGGGTCTGCAATGACCTTCCAGTATTATTTAGGGTCGTTTTGGCAGAACGTGTGAATTGCCGACCAAGGCAATGGAATTCAGGATATTTAATCAGTTAGGTTATTTTTCCTTTGCAGGAAACTGCATTGAGCGCTTCGAGACCAAGTCATCTTTGTGACCATTACTTTTACCTAACTGTTCCGGTATTATTCCTCTGATGGACGTTTTTGATACAGACCACTTCCTGTCAACATTTCCGTCGCCCACGGCGAACACTCCTATATTGAAAGTGGTTGTATGCGGTACACCTGTAATTCTACGTCAGTTTCAAGGAAGCGACGTTGGATCTTGAACTGGGGATAACTCCATCTGTTAGCAGTCAACTGGACCTTGGAGACGGTGCCTACCTAGTATGCTCATACGACGTATCAGTGAGTGTGTTGCAGTGGTCAGCAATCAGGTGAATATGGCCTCTATGAAGGCTACTGTCTGCGTTTTGAACTTAATTATCGCAGTCGGCTTTGATGGGCGTTTACGCTGGCAACGTTGAAGCGCTAACAGCGGTGACGGTCAGATTACGGAGCTTACCCCTGTTTTGAATAATGGTACTACAGTTGTATGTGGTCGAAGAGGAGAATTCATTTTTTGTCGAGCCTCATTGAAGTGGGTAAAAAGGATCAATCGAATTCGATACTCCGTGTCCCTCCTTCCTTCACTTCATTGTGAAAACTATCATGTCTGCAACGCAATAGAGATGAATGCATGTACATATATATATATATATATATATATGCGATGAAACGTACGACTGCCATCCGTTTTGTGATAACATTAGGGTTACNTCTGCATAGTTTGATGGAAATGCATGGCAGTTTCATAGAGTAAGGGGATTATGTGATGATTGCACTCTCATACGAGACTGAAAGGAACAAAGCTCTCTAAGGGAAATGGGCGGTTGATTAATCATATGTTTGTTGGTCTCGGGGGTGTCAAACGTGCCCGTATGTGAATTCTAGCAAGAAAAGCCTATTTCAGTTATGTTTTTTGATTAATAAGAGGTATTTATCGTGGATTCGTGCACTTTAGATAGGAATCATGCTCAAGCAAAACAAAATGGTTTCTTCGAAGATAACCAGACTGTGGCGCAAGCAAACGGATCTAAACAGACTAAACCGTAAAGAAGTTCGCTAACTTCCCCAACTATACACAGAAGGATAAAATGGTTAAAGGGACAATATCAGTTGATTAGAGAAGAGGAGGCAAAAGAAATATTAGAAATTGTTGTCATACAGTGTTTCGTCAAGTGCCCAAAATGGCCTACAAAACTGTTTAACAGAGTATTCTCACTTTAGATGAAACCCGCATTCAGACATCGCTCGGTACGACAATCAAGTACTGTTATCAAACATCAAATAAAAGCCCTAGCATTTTTCATTTGTGACAAATACATGCTTTTCCTGATTCATGTTTCAGTTGTTTCTTTGAGCTGAGCACTGAACACAGTACAACACAATGCAAGCTATTATCTCCCAAACAACTAATTCAAACTCTACATGTTCTGTCATTCTATGATGAAACTCTTTTGAATGATCATATTTTGTTCATGAAAATCGTTCGGAAGGTAAATCACTCAATGAAACACGAATGAAAGGTATCTTAGTTCCAAAAGTGGTGAGAATAGCGTATTGTTATGCAAATGAGTTAGAATGCAATTGATTGAGTCATTCAGAGATATTTTACAATATTATTGATCATTTTGTCACCTTTAGATAAATAACGTAATTTATCTCCAGGTTTGAATCAATTATAGTTTTGAGAAATCTTGGGCTCGGAGCTTGGAGAAAGATTTCACGACCTAGCATTTTGATTAACAAGGCAAACGCTTTTTTGCTTGAAATAAAACCGTGTTTATACACCTGGTACTTTTTCGTTCAAGGTCAAATGAAAAATCGTTACTTATTTCAAATAACCAATAAGCAACGCCCATATCTCGGAACGGATTCTGTTGCTCTCTCTAACGAAACTGAACAGCTTATGCAGAACAAAGGCAAACTAATTAACCGTGGTATTTTCAAGAAGTCAAGGTCAGACGAGCTATATGACTTTGAGCATTGCAGGAATGTTGCATTAGGAGAAAAAGCAGAATCAACTAAAATAGCTAATTGCTTACCGTCCATTACCAGGGACTTTGTAAAAAAATGGAATTTGAATATAAACATCTACGATACCTAATTTAATCGGTTTAGCTTCCTTTATTTTATGGTTTTTGATCAAAACTGATGCTCGGGATCGTTTTCCATTTCTGTACGCGATAAAATGATGCAACGATACATGTTTTAGATGATCATGTCACAGATGAATCCGGAGGGCCTCAAACTAAACCGTTTGATTGGAACTCTACGTAACTGCAACTTTCGTCCATAACTGGGCGTTTTATGAAGGAGAAACCGGTAAGGAGGAACATACATGGTCACAAGTTTGATTCTATAAAATAAATGATCGACGACTGACTTTGTTGCACCCAAATTTGAAGCCATGTAACACAGAAAGACGATAATATTTTTGCGTCGAAATTTGGCAACTCAGCGAAACGAGACGAGATCCTTGTCAGTTGTGCAGTTGAACTGAATCATTCTGTTGTTAACCGAAATCAAAAGCTTCAACAGTTAAATTAAATTCCAAACATTAAGGGTAGCTAAATGGGCTAATGGACAACACCTCGTTAAGTAGGCGCTACGCCTCCCATTCACAACATCCACATATGTACGTCGGCAGATCAAACGAATCAGTCCTGAATCGGGCTTCATTAAATTGGAGCAAATGCTTTTGAAAATACCTTTAGATGTTGAGGAGCTACAACAATCACGATTATGTTCTGTACCATCTGGTGTTCATCGTCAGTCCAGGGGTAAATTGTGCCCGTTTCTGTCTTGTTAATTTTAAGCTAGAATACTTTGACTCGAAGGGATAAACGAGCACTTCAAAATCTGTGCGACCACAATGTGCAACCAGAGGGAAATGTAACAGTTTATAGGGATCTTGAAGTACTACGAATCTGTAAATGTTTGTTCCATTTTTTGGAGTAGTTTGTGTAATTAATATGAGCCGTTATAAAATTCCAATGGCATTCACTTTTAATTGATGAAGTCTGGTTTTAATAGATGCCATACACGGGTAAAAATTTGAATGGTAAAATGATTTTGTTGAAAAGAAAAAATGGTTTGAAGCGACTGTTCGGTAAAATCCCGTATTATTCAAAGTACACAGGCAAAAAAGTATAGAGAAAATTCGAATGTTAAATTTAATTAATAAACGTATTTCTTTATCTTTTTTATTTATTTAATATATAAACATACAGGAAGGGGGCTGTGGCCATTCTAAGGGTGCCTGGGATTTGGTCTATCAGTTTTCGATAGATTGAAATTACGATACTTTTCACCGTTTCCCGTCTACCTTCAAAGGAGCAGTAGCCCCTCTTATACTAAGTCCAGTTATGTCGAATCTTTTCTTTTGAGCATAATTCAACAGCTATCGAACACAGATAAATGCCGGCCTATGTAAGGAAATCTTTTTTTAGTTTACCATCACACCGGAACAGCTCGGCCATTCAAAGAACCGCTCGTGCAGGCTTTGTTCACGCGCTTAATGCAGAGATGTGCACTCTCTACTTTCTTATATGGTTTTTGGTGGTGTGAATGCCATCCACCAACCCATATCTCCTCCGATCAGGAACCGTAATCGCAGGATTCGGGATATCAATGTCACCGTTGCACAGTCAAGGACGTCTTCCGCGTCACATTTTCCTGGTCATGGAGCGTCGAACTGTGGTATAAATTATGTATGCCGAATGAGCACAATTATCCACGTTGAATTTAGTTTTTAAAAAATGGGACTGTAATGTATAATCCATGACTATTTACAATAGATTTTAGATGTGTAATGTATCACAATTTCCTACTGCTCTTGTGGCCTCTGAGTTTTCAAATTCTGATTTACAAAACACACACGCACGGTTAGAAAGTGGAGTTCTGGAGTTCTGAAGAAACTACTATGCACANCATAACTTTGTGCATAAGTTGGTATCTTTCAGCCGATAGACTCCTTCTTCTAAGGAAATCTCTTGCTGCTATCTCCTCATGGTTTTCCTTTCAACCATCTCCCTGTTATGTTGAACATTTTACATAAGTAGCTAATGTGATTTTCAATTTATGCTTCTCTTTGGAAACAGTTTTTGTTCATATTGGCAGAGTACGCTCTCCGTGTATAAAAGCTCTTAGAAGACAAAAAGAACTAGCGTTTAAGATGCATCAAACAGCCACTGTCAAACAGCTTAAGCCGCAAATCAGGGCAGAGATCAAAAGACTGAAAGCTTTATTCGCAAAGTAAGTTCTGTGAGCTAGAGATGGAAGACGGTTATGACAAGGAATTAGATTGCTTTGCGGACAGAAGAAACGGAGAACAAACAAAATTATTGACGTGGACAATCTCAATGTTGCATTAATTTATCCTTCGAATGATCTCCCANCTCCACAAATCACCTATCTACCATAGACCCAGTCACCCATGAGGAGGTCTATCATCTCAAAACTACGAAAATAATGAGCGCAGTTGGCCCCGATGGTCTGTCTCTCTTGGTCTATGCTCAAATATCGCGCTGGCCCAGTCACTCAGGTGTTTGCGTCTCTTATTAACCAATCTATTTACACATGTTCGATTCCGGATTCCTGGAGACCGTTCAACATTGTTCCAATTCCTTAATCCTATTCATCTAGTATATTATCTAAACGCCTTTGTCATCATTTCCTCTGGACTTATACTTGCAGAGCGCGCTATTCTCACCCGTTTGCAGTCTGGTATTATTGTGCCCAATGACTCCCTTCAGTTTGCGTACAAGCCAAATGGATGCACCTTGGATGTCATCTCTTCAATGATGCACTTTATTTGTAAATCTTTAGATGATCCTCAAAAGTCGTTTTGTTGTGTTTTCTTTGACCAGTCTTCCGCTTTCGACTTCTTTCCACGATTTCTTCTTCTGCAAAAGTTACAGTCATTTGGTTGCCCCACCAACGTAATATGATGGTTAAAAGATTATTTCACAGGAATGATTCAAAGAACGAAAGGAAACGGCACTATTTCAAAACCGTTAGTTAATAATTCTGGAGTCCTTCCGAGTCCTTCAGTCCTTCAGAATGCTGTGCTCTCTCCATTCTTATTTTCAACTTTTCATCAATCATTTATCCTTAGTCCCACCAGCCAAGATATATAAGTATGCAGGTGATGTAGTCTTATGTCAAGCCATTTCAAACCAATCTGACAGAATCACATCCGACGGTTAATTACAAGTGCAATCATTCTCGAACCAATCCGGTCTCCGGTTGCATACTTCTGACTACTTCGAATGTATTTTTAATCTTTCCGTATCCAAGTATCCCTTGGAACCCTCAGTCATCAATTCTGTACCCATCACCAGAACACATACCACCAAATACCTAGAAGTCACCATGGATAACAATCTACGGTGGTCCTCTAATGTGGCAGCACGTGTTGTTAGACTACGCCGCTTACTTATCCTTTCAAATGTGCAAGTTACGACAATTTCGAGTAAAGCATGAAGATACATGCTCCTTTGTTTATCATTGCATTTGTTCTGTTATAATTTATTGTTCACCCGTTATTTTCCCTGGACTACGTAGAAAGGATTTCATTACTCTTTGTCGCGGTTTAGTAATCATCAACCGTGTTTTTCTTATTCCTTTAAATACTCTAATCACAAAATTGTGGAGTTTGCATATCACTGCATGTGAGTATTCCGCTCATTAGATACTCAATAACCACAGTCATCTGCTCAATCCCGATCTATCTGCTTGCCGTTTCCACACGCTCCAACCCAATTCAATTTTCACCGCTTACCCTCCCGCATAAACATTGAACGCAACTCAACGGTTCCCTGTCTTGCTCGTATTCTCATTGATACGGTAAGGATCCGCAACGAAGTAATCTTCAATCCATAAAGATGAACATCATTGTTGTATAGGAATTTTCATTTCATTTTTTTTATCCCAGTATAACAATGAACACATTGGTGACTGAAATGTAGGCACAGTTGCTTGAACAAGTCACTTATAATACAATATTACAATACAGTAATATATCAACTACTTCCAAAATCTCTGTAAACTTCCCGGTTTCATGACGGAAAGTAAAATAAGATTTCCAATTGAGAGTTCATTAACCGTATAAAAAACTTTTACCGTGGAGGTGAGAGGTCAGCTTAAGTCATGTATGTGGAATACAATATCACGGCTGTACATTTCGAGGGGTTTGATAGTTTAGCATCTGATTATATGAAGGGGATTTCGGTGTGAGATTTGACAAGATTGTGTGTGCACCTGACGCAATCACTTATTTGCTGCTCGACAATTTCAGTTATGTCAGGTTCAGCTGATCTGTCGTGGACCGGTATTCTTATGTGTACATTTGTGTGTTTGTATAGGAAAAGGTTTATGGACCCCGCACAGATGAAGAGCTCGAATTAAAGGCATCTGAGCACATGGTGGTGGTTTGATGATCAAATGTCAAGCACAGACGGTTCGGCCAGGTTGGTTAGATTGAATGTCGACCAGGAGAAGTGACGATGGCTAAGAACCATACAGCCTTGTATTTGGTCATCGAAATGCACGAGATTTATTTGCCAAGTCTCTCAGTTTATCTCGATGAGATCCGCATGAAATGCACACAAAAATAAACTGGACGGTTCAAGATATGTGGAATTCAATTTGGCGCATTGTACATACCTTGATACCGTCCAACCTTCTCATTTTGTTTATTTAACCACAACAGTCTCTGATTGGTCGGAACCCTTTTCCTGAAAATTAATTACCTATGTGTATATCAGATAAATGCTTTCCTCTATGAAGTACTGCTTTTGTTTTGCTCACAGTGTTGACTCAGACGTAATGAAACATAATCAAATGTACCGAGTGAACAAAATCTAAGTAAAATTGGTACTGCTGTTTTTGGTAGTTGTGGTGAAACCGCAATGGTGACCCTGACAAACGTGCAAATGTAAAAGAACCCGATCCGCGCCATAAAACGTTCCGGTGAAATATCACTGAGCAGCAACAACCTAGAGCGCATGCAACTCAATGCAGCTCGTCGTTCCCTGACCGCAAACATTCAGGATGATAACGCTGACCCGATATTGTTCCTCTCGGGGAACGCTTTGCGGAAGGAACGGATTGGCAATTCGGGGATGCACTTAATAAATGTCGTGCTATAGGGTTGTTGGTGTTCAAGCACTGTTTCAAATATGGGAGTGAGGGCTCAGCAGCGTCCGGGATCGCGCTCCGAAGTGTCAGAACAACAAAACTCGGCAATCTGACAGATACAGAAAAAAATAGGAGAACAAATAGAGGGATGGAACGACTGATGGAAGAATGTACAATTCACTTAAATCCGTTAAAATGCTTAAGGAGAGATGAGAAAATCTCTGTTATCATTTGCACCAGCATGGATAAGATTGGGAGCGGTGAACAACTAATTATTGCAGTATTCACAATTAAGAACAAGTATTTCTGACTGTAGTACACAAACAAATGATTATTTGTTTCAGTAAATTTTGAGAGGAAAATACTAACTCATGATACAGTTAATAATACAAATGCCTCTTTCAAACAAAGTGCAACTGAATTGGATTATTTATTTAATTATTCAACTATTCGTTTTACATGGAATGCATCACAGCCAGCGGTATCCGGAATGAGTTCATAGGCGAGATATGCCAGCCAAACCCTTTGTGAAATGATACACCATTTACGAGGCCTATTTTGTCCACTGCGCTTCAATAACTTCCGATCTGATGGACAACAAAATTCTATTCCAAGCTAAGGGTGAACGGGCAGATTACTAACAGCATAAATGTTGCCGACTTTTCCGTTTAAAACTCAGATGCCCTGTAAACGGATGGTTGAAATCTTATGTTGTTGAAAATAAAACAAATTTCAACTGCAATAAACCATATCTTACTCGGTGGGGGACCAATTTTAACTACTGGCGATAATAAGTGAGCAAAGAAAGCCGGAAGGGAGAAAAACAGACATTAGACCGAGAAAGTGAAACCGGGATCTAAACGGTTCCTCTTTTGCGAAAGGAACGAATGTGATAAATACCAGCCTGAACTATTTCTGAGAAATCCATAGGCCAGTAACGTAAACAACGTCGAAAGATTCATCCGTGAAAAATAAATAAAACTATACAAATTAGTTGAACCATATCACGTTTGGTTGTGTGTTTTCGTCTGACTGCCTGACTGAATGAGTGGGTGAATGAGTGAGTGAGATCATGCTTATGTTGCATGCAAACAAATAAATTAATTTTTTTTTCAAATCACTCCCTCATCTGGCGACATCCTGAATGTTTGGGGACATTGTTGAGGTAGAGAAGGGGAGCCTTTTGCAGCTGTGAGGTGCATTTTATGTGTTAAATTTATGTGCATCGGAAATAAGATTGATTTTGTTTAGTTGGTCCAAATTTTGGTCGGTTCATCAAACGTCGAAATCCGGTGAGTTTTTCCATTCCATTTATTCACTTAGGTTGATTCATCTTGACGGTTGAATGGCATAACACAATACAGCACGCTATACATCACTACAGTAGCATTTAGGCATATGGTGATATAGAGAACAGCACAATCAGCAAATATTCACTCCCCAGTTTACCGTTGCTAGCTGCCATTGGGATGTTATTTTGTGAATAATCTACCAGCCTCCCAAGACCATTTGTGGAGATCGCATTATTAATGCTGATCTATTCCTAGGTTAGGACTCACAGTGTTTCCTTGGGAAGGGGAGAATAACGTGAGAGTTTGATTGCAATTGATACTCCTGTAGATTGCGGCATTTCTATACACTCGACCTGGAGAGCGTTATATAAGTGACTGGCCTGCGACGATGGATGATGTAAACTAACTTCTATCGAGTGTGTACTTCCGGAGTGAATGACTAGACGTGGATCAACCCCACAGGGGCAAGGATACAAAGATGTAATCATTTCAAAGGACTTATGCAATACACGATGTACATGTCAGTTAACATGTTAGATAAAAACCGCTTATGCACGGGTGAGGTGATCAATAAAGACAAAATTGCGCACTGAAATGAAATAAGTTAATCGGAGATTATGAGCAATCATTCCAGGGTTTTCTGTTCAAATTCTGATGCAATCTGCACAATAACTGAGTGCGGACTACCAAAAGAATGATAAATGAAATAAACCGCAGCTGTTAGCTATACAACCCTATCATAAGGAGAAAATTCTAGACGCATACGTTCATGATAAAGACTGTGAATTTAGATATGGAATCATTTTGAACTCGCAGATGTACCAATGTCAAACATAATCGGGCAATTCGCAAGCATTAACTGGTAAATTTATGTGCGATTGAAAACCTTCGGTGGATATACCTGAGTTATTTTAAGTTCCATGACTGTTCAGCATTTGTCGAAAGGCAGCTGTTTAGTTACGTGTATAGCATTCTCTCATTGGTGACATGTGCACGTTTTTGGTTCACCGCTCACCTTCCCAGGTCGTGATAAGTTCTCCTAAGTTCTTCTCTAAAATGAGGCAAGGATCGTTGCTGTCCATCAATGAAAAACAAGATTGAAGTCCATCTGATGTTGCTCCGAATGGGAGTTTTGTGATCCAAAGCCATTCACTGAAGTCAGTAAAGGTACATGATTCCCAGAAAAATCAATCAAAAGTATCCAGTTTTGAAAGTGTGAGAATTCTGTCCATTCGGAAAATAAATTGTGCCAAATTTAGCGTATATCCAATATTCAATGACATTCAATTCTGCTTGGAATGAACTTGTCAAACAATAGGATTTCTTGACAGAACAAAGTTAAACGGATCAATAGCTGCAGTGGAAATTTTAATCAAATTTCGTCGCTATTTTTTTGCTTCTCGTACATCAGATCGTATTGGAAAACAACAAGTGAGGATGTCAGTTGAAGAGACATCATTGAACTGCTTCACGGTTAAAACTCTACGAAAAGTACGTTTTGTTGTGTGCGTTGGACACTAGTTACGATTTTGGTTCATACAGAAACGAGCTTCACCAAATGTTTGCCCTTGACTGAATAACGTATTTGGTTAAGAAATGTACTCGTTTTGTTTCATGCTTACTTTGTTTGGTGATGACACTGGAATGCTTCAAAAAAGGTGGATTTGAAGAAATGAAATTGCATGTTTTATCCCTAATTCTGTAATAACAAAACTAAAATGTTTATATTTTAATCCTTCCTAATGTAGTGATAACAAAATACTACGGTATTTTGCCGAAAAGAGGACAACACAGCAACATTCTATC
>UZAN01054073.1:2856-13271 GCA_900618425.1 Echinostoma caproni
ATTATGGTGCTCATTATTCATTCTATCTCGGGCCTCAGGCGCAGCACCCTCTCGAGTAGCGAGCTTTTTGACAACTTTCTCCCTTCATCCTGCTTACTCCCCCATAGGAGCAATGCTTTCAACTCCACGGGGTTTTCTGTGGAGGTCGATATTCTCTTTAGAGGAATGTTTGTTGAACCCTCGGCTCCAAGTAGGGCAGGTATGCTTCTGGCTGTCTTAGTGACGAGACAGCTTTGCCACTCCTCATCCTTCATGAATTCCTCGATCACCGTTATTGGTGACACCTTCTTTACACAGGTCGGTAAAGATCGGTTTCTGCCAGTCATCCCGAAATGGAACGGCCAGTGACTGCCTTCTGAGACCCCCGGGAAAATCCGGTGTTGTTTTGTACCTACCCCGTGTTACGTGGAATATTCTTCCTGAGTTTGCCAGTAGTTGATTTCTACTGTCTTGTTCGGCGAATTTCACTAAAAGTGACCTAACCGCTCGGGGTTCACCATTGTTTGTTCCCTGTCGTACACCCACTCTACGAACCCTCCTACGTTTGCATCGTTCCATGCCAGCTATCCTTAGGATATCTAGCACCCTGATCCTATCCATGTCTGGACGCACTTTCGTCTCTTTTAACAGCGGCTCTTCGTTGTTGAGGGACAAAAGAGTTTTATGAACTTCAGTTTGGCGGCCCTTGTTTGCTTTCAGTGACCTGAGTCAGTCACTGATCTTCTTTATTTGACCTTCTAAGTCATCGAGTATGTTTTTCTTACCCTGGTAGGTTTACCCTTGCCTCTGCCAGAAGTTTCAACCTAATTGGTTTCGACAGCAGGCTTCCTGACTACACGCGGTACACTATAACCGATTGCTTGCTGAAATTTTCCAGTCACCTTGCTACCCAGGATGATTGGGTTAACCTTTGCTTAGCAACATTCGCATACGGTTTTGGCTGATTTATTTGCTTGATCTCTTGGAGAGCGCCAATAACCAATAGATTTGTGAAGATTTCTCTTCGATATCAGTCTCCTGAAATCCCCTTTTTGCTATATTTAGGCATGATTTATACACCCACTCTAACCCTGGTTGTTTGCAGTACAGGGCATATTGTTTTGGTGTTATCTCCGAGCACTTGAGTGAACCCATTTCTCGCTAGCTTCACATGCTATGCTCTTTACTACGTACTTGTCACATTGATTACTCAAGNGGGAAGCGCGTCGTGGAAGGTATAGAATGCGATTTGTGCCACAAGTTGGCGCATGAGAAATGCTCTGGTCTAAAAGCAGAGCAGTACTCGTTCAACTGTCAAAGCTCAGGGTTA
Organism: Echinostoma caproni; assembly: GCA_900618425.1. Taxonomy (NCBI): domain Eukaryota; kingdom Metazoa; phylum Platyhelminthes; class Trematoda; order Plagiorchiida; family Echinostomatidae; genus Echinostoma; species Echinostoma caproni. Next base: position 4,166 of record UZAN01054073.1, read on the forward strand.
CAATGCGTTTGTCCTCATTACTTTCGATCAGCCAAGAATGCACTGGTTACTGCACGACCAACACAGCGCACACCAGTGCCAGTGCAGGTTGATGCACCTGTCACCCGAGATAGAGCGAGGACGTACTCCAAAGTTTCAGCCATGAAAAAGGCAAAGCGAATGTAGGTGCTCCGATGTTCATTGAGAGTGTTGGTCTAAAAATGCCAAACCTAGACCATAAAGTCAAAACGAGTCATCAACCAAAGCACCAGGACGTAGAGGAAAAGGCCAAGTTTGTTAAATCAGGAATGCAAAGGAAACAGGCGCAAGACGACCACGCAGGTACACTGAAAGCCCTAGAATTGTAGTTGCGCGAAGTACAGGCGAATCTAGAGTTCTTGAAAAGAAATACACGTGTAGCGGGATTTAGACAAAAGATATAGAACGGTGAAGAACCGTTCATAAAAGAATCCAAGGCCCGTCGAGAAATGGACCACCGAAGAGTCCAGGATGTTCTACGGGCAGTTGGTATGTCACCTGTTAGCATAAGGAGGATACACAGGGTGGGCATCTGGAAGAACCCGGAACCAGTGGGATTTCGTAGGGCCAGACCCTTACTTGTTGAGTTCGTGGAACCAACTAGTAGAGATAAATTGCTTGCAAGCTCCTAGAGAATTATGGATGTTACTTGTGGGAGGTGTAAAGTAGTGCCTGAAGTCCCCAGAATTCCAAACACATCGCGACCTATCGCAAAATATGACCGGTTGAGCGGAAGCCAGTGAATACTCAACTGAAGAAACAAAGTTCATCACAGATAGAGGTAAACTGTTCCCTGTTATAGGTATTGAGGATATCTTAGAAAATAAACCATAGCAAAGTTGCTTACAGCCGGAGTCGGAGGAGAATAAGGAAAGCGATGGATCCGTAGATGGCTTTGGGTCTACTACACCCCTCAGAAAGACCTCAACATCACCCGAGAAGAACTCGGCCTTAAAGCGTAGAACATGCACACTTATAGAGTAACTTATATACACTTCAAAAAACTCGGCTGCTGCGTACGACGGGTACACGGAAACAGGAATATTAAGAGAGTCCGGAGGGAATTAGACCTTCGGGACGGCAAAGTTTTAGTAGTATGCACAAATGTATACAGTATAAGAAATAAGTGGAAAGTAACCCTAAATATAGCAGATGAACACAGAGCTACTGTTGTAGCCTTTTCGGAATCATGACTCGTCAGTCACGACCATGTTTCGGCACTGGTTCGTGAAGCCTATGAGGTTCATAGACAGGGTCGGAGTCCCCATCTGCAGGGTGGTGGGGTAATCACATTAGTTAGGAAGGATATCCAGCAAGTTAGGTTGGATTTTCAGGTCTGTACAGCTCTGTCACGATCACCCCTGAGGGGCACAAAACCAACACAGCATGTGTATAAAGGAGTCGGAGTGCTATGGAAACGGAGGAAGAGCAGCTGCGATCAGCATTGGATATCCTGGAACGAATGCCTCATAAGCTAGTAATACTGGGGGGCTTCAACCTAACAGGTATAAAATGGGACATCGGTAGTTATTCGAACAGTGAACAGGAGCAGGGCTCCGTAGCTTGCGTGCATATCAAAGCAATACATCAGCACGTAACAGATAACACGCGTTTTGTGTTGGGATAGCAACCATCTCCGCTGGACCTTGTTATCACGCGGTACGAAAAGAATGTACAGGAATTAGGCTACTATCCCCCAATAGGAAAGAGCGACCAAGTAGTCAATAATTTTTAACTAGAGAGAATGAAACCGAAGCCACATGGATGCATGGTGCGCTGCTTCGGACAATAGGATCTTAATGGACTGTGAAGGACAGCAGCTGAGCTCGCCTGGAAGCAAGCCCAAGATAGTTTTGTGGTGGAAGATGTGTGGAAAATAATAAAGCAGAACCTACCTGCATTGCAGGATGAGCTAGTGCCTCTGAAATTGCGGAAGTTATTCGGTAAACCAACTTCGTGGAAGGCTTCCATTAGAAAAACAATACGTCGTCGTAACGCCAGCTGGAGACGATACCGGGATGTAGGATCGCAGCTGTCGTGAATGTGTTACGCAGGACACAGGAATGAGTCTGTTCACGTTGTTCGAAAGGAAAAGCGCAAATACAAGCTAAATCTAGCTAAAAGTGCGAAGGCAACGCCAAATAGGTGTTATAGTCACGTGGAGTCAATGATAGTGCTTAGAATGAAATAGATGCCATTAATCTGGAGGGCAATAAAATGGTCACAACTGACCAGGAAAAGACCATAGTACTGGGGAGATAACTTGGAAGTGTGCTCAGCGAAGATAGAGAGTGGGTTATCCCGTCTGGATGGGGCCAACAGATCCAAACTATAGGGGACCCAGTCGTGACACCAAAGGATGTTCGCAGGGTTTTGTCGGAACTCAACGTAAAAAAAGCGCCTAGGCCAGATGGAATTCATCCGGCCATCCTTAAACCACTAGCAATGTTCTTCTTTGCGATTTTCTCACGAATCGCATCTTCTCGGTTCGCGTAAGTTCTTCGCTTTCAGTTGACTCTTCCATTTCTACTGGAGTCCCGCAAGCTTCCATCCTTGGCCCCCTCCTCTTCTTTCTATTTATTAATGACCTGCCACACAGAATCGGAGTCAACGTAGCAATGTACGCGGATGATGTGACAGTTTGGGGCACAGCCCCGATGGCTGTTCTGTCAGCAATGGATACAGTCAAAGACTAGTTTATTGGCTGGAACCTACCACTAAACGACGACAAATGCATGAGTATNGCTTCCATGACTATGGAGAGTGTAGAACACCACAAGGTCCTTGGTTTCTGGCTGACCAGGTCACTTTCGTTCTCTTACCACCAACAAAAAGCCAGCAGATCCGCCTTCCTTGTTCTTAACTTCCTAAGACGTTCTTTTCCCAGAATAGATAGAGATGACTTTCAGCTTCTATATAGCACGTACGTCCGACCCTTATTGAAATACAGGGGTCAAATTGCTCACTCCCGCCTGGTGTGTGATTGTACGGTCTTAAAGCGTGTACAACGGAGGGCAACAAAACTTGTGCATGGCTTGTCCTCCATTTCTTACCCTACACGCCTTTCCATCTCGAACCTGTACCCCCTTGAAACCAACCGGATAAGAGGTGACACCCTCCCATTGTACAATCTCTCCAATTCCGGCGAGGTTGATGACTGTTTTTTGCGCACTAGTGCGGACAGTCTTCGTGGGCATAGCATGAAACTCTTCAAACCGCGTGCCCGTACACTAGACCGTCAGTGCTCTTTCACCCACAGGGTCATTCCTCTTTGAAATAGCCTCCCCGAAGAAGTAGTTAATGCCCCCACAAGATCCGCTTTCAAAAGGAATCTAAATCTGCATCTTGGTCTAATACCTGAACGGTAAACACCTCCCTGCCTCATAGCGTTATTCATATCATGTTCAGTGTTTTTTCCTGTACTTCCCGAGTTCTTGCACTGCATGCAGTTACTGCACCCCTCTCCCCTCTTCTTAACTCATTTTAGGTGACCTTCTAGTACAAACAAGACGCGAACTCACTCTAACTACCTAACATCCGCTCCTAGAAGAAACCTTGGAAACTACTGAAATCCGGGACCATTGGGCCTAAACTCGCACCCGTATAATACTTCAAAACTTCAAGACATGCATACAATGCACGATCAGAGCAGACAAGGTTAAACAATAATGACCTCCTATAATACACCATAAGATGTGGAAAAATGGTCCTGATATTTTTGAAAACGAAGTATAATGCAGATTTGTTGAGTGGAATATGTTGTTGTTATAATGCTTCAGTTCACACTGTAGCGCAACTCAATTTCAACTTCATGGTCAATAATGAAATCGGAGTGATATATTTTCGTAGAATGACAACATAAGCGCAGATATACACAAGGATGAAAAAAGTTTAAAAATATGAAAATTTGGACGGATTATACGATAAATTCAAGAAGAAAATGCTAATAATCAGGTAGAAGTGATCGTATTTCAAGTGATACAACCGAGACTCTTAAGGGTAGTGCAGAGGACAACGGTCAGCTTGGGTAGACATACTCACTCGCTTATATATAGAAATAGTGCACACTATAGGTTAGGCGAACATTTTATTAGCTAATTTTCGGGCTTATCAAAGGAACGGGCTAAAACGCCCGCTGGTATCGCGTACAGAGTTAGAACGGTTGTTTAGCATTGGTGTTTCTCATTGTTGTCGTACTCAGGAGCAGCACAAAAATATGTAGCTGTAACCCCTTATCGGCCATAAAACCGGCTCACTCCCTGTTTACAGGACTGATCAGCGAACAAGCGCTACCATTTGCACCTGTTACCCGTACAACTTGGGGTTTGTCTTACTTTACCAGACCCTAGGAGACGTCGCCACCTAACTTTTTCTTTTGGGGGTGTGTTAGCGTTCTTCATTTCGTCCTGTAAACATAGGTTGTAAATGCGCAGATGTAATATTGGAAAATTAAATTAAATTAAAAGAAGAACGGATTTCAGGTGGTTTGGGGTATAACTTAATCTGTTGTAATAGTCTTGTGGAGCCTCGTCCTCCTCTTTGATGCCAATAATCCAGTTTACCAACAATTTGTCAGCAAAGCAATGACCTTTGGCTGATGTGATGCCAAATGGAAACGTCTACTTGGCCTGATGGTAGGTATAATGTTTAAATTTAGCGGAACCGCAGAAAATAGTCTTTTGAATTAATTCTCAGGAACGCTTTATAACTGCTATGGAGGCACCTAGTACTTTAATACCACTGAAATTAGCTCAATATTATCAAATCATACGATGTCTCACGGCCCAAAAGAAAAAGGATTCGAACGAAAGCTTTGAGAAACGCACTGATGTGCATCTTACTCTGACCTGCAGCATACGTGTACAGTTTCGGGTTTGTCATCGGTAACTCCTATGAATACAAATTCTAATCTTCCTTTGGTTATTTTCTTCTTCTCCGGCCACGACTATCGCAGACCGCATAGAGGCCTTGTCCGTTCTTCAAGAGGAACTTCTTTTCCCTACAGAAGAGTTGTAAAATTATTGGCTCCGGACATGTCAGTATCGTTAACGTAGTTCCACATAAGAACCGTTTTCATCTGGTAGCTCAGGAGATCAGTAGAGGAAATTTGCAGAATTTTTCGTCATTGGTTGGCCTTTATATGTCCATATTGTTTCCAACTGTAAAGAGGCCGCAACCGTTCTTCACGCTGAAAAGGTATCTTCCAGCAGTGGTGTGACATCTGAAATCAACAGAAGAAAGCAGCAGTCTAGGCTCAGTCCTAGCTGTGGATCATGGCACGCAACTTTTGAAGAGTATATTGATCAATGTATACGGTAGTAGTATCACACGTTTTATCGAGTAGCTGGTCAGAACCCCAAACCAAATCCATATGCTCGATCTTCGGAGGTGTAGGGGTCATACAAATATATCACATTGGTACATCAAAGAATTTGTTCAATTTTCTTTTGAATGCTAATGAGTGGCTAATCGCACGAATGTGTGGAGGAATCTTATTCCACTGAAGGGAGTACTCGATTATAAAAAAGTTTGATCGCGAGCAGTTCCGAGAAAACGGTAAAGAGACGGTATTATACTCGCCTCTTAAAGAATATCTATAGTTGTACTGACCTCTCATTTTTGGGAATGCATTATGTTCGAATGGAAGAAGGTTAAATTATTTTTATTCGCCGTAGCCGTAACGGTTAGAGTTTCAGTGCAATACGTCGTTGTTAATAATTTAGGCAAGTGGAAAAGCCAAATAATTGCTTTGTAAAGTAGCGTTGAACTCAATCGCTACTCTGTCACACTGGTGCCCATTAGTGCAGATTAGTGTACCATACTCTAAATGTGGTCTGGCAAAGGTCATGTAGATACTGAGTTTACTTTTCAGGTACTTGAAAGATTGCTGGATCAGTCCTATGGTCCTGCGACATTTTGGTACTGGAACCTCGGCATGCTCCAAGAAGTTGAAGGAGCTGGAATAATGTATACCCAAATCGCGTACCAATGGTCTGTCAGGAATAGTGTTACCACTGATATTAAATGCACCGGGGGGTTGAATGCATTCATGTATAAGTATGCAACTTTTGTTTGCCGAAAACTCCATTAGCCATTCATTGCACTATGAACTGAGAGAACGTAGATCAGCGCTAATATTCTCAATTATATTAATCAGGTTGATATTTTCAAACGTATACAACAATTTTATGTCATCATCAAACATTAAGGGTGTCCCATGACTGACCACGGTAAAAATATCATTGGCATACATGAGGAATAAAAAAGGGCTCAACACGCTACCTTGTAAAATGCTGCTGGTAACTGGTTTGGGTTGCGACAGTGTCCCATTAATACTAACCACCTGGTTACCAGAATTCAGGTGAGAAACTAAACATGAATAAAGGGGGTCTCCAATACCACCAGACTTGGCCTTTGATAGTAACCAATTGTGAGAAACCCGATCGAAGGTCTTAGTCATATCCAGGTAGACTGCAATCACTGATTTCCCATTAATGACAGCGATCGTAACAAGACTAAGAAAGTTGATCACGCAACTTGCGTACGAGAGATATTTCAAAAATCCATTATGGTCTTTACTACTAAGATTATTATTAATGAGGTGTTTGGTCAACTTAACTTTCATCAGTCTTTCCATAATTCTTGAAATAACTGGGGTGTGGTTCGCTGGAATATAATTGGTAGCATCTTGTCGTGGGCCCTTCTTGTGAATAGGTATAATCGCAGAGGTTTTCTACTGTGTTGGGTATCAGCTATACGTGATAGATACATTAGAGATGTTTGAAATAAGAATTGTGATGTCAGTTCCCTCTATCTTGAAGACGGCTGATGGTAAGGAATCTGCATCTGATCTATATGACTGTTGATGTTAGAAACAAGAGGAGAAATGTCGGCTGAGTAGAATTTGATATTCGATAATTGTAACTTGATGACTAAATGATGTGGAGTTGCTTATCAGTGTTGAAGAGTAAAATGCATTTAGCGTTTCAGCTATATCCTTTAGCTCTGTAATGGAAAAGTTGCTGTAAACAAGTGCCGTAATTGAAGTAGATGATGTCTTGTTCCTCGTTTTTATTAGTCTTGCTAGTAACTCTGCTTTCTTTGGATGACTCAGAGCATTCCGTTCCTTTTATTTTATCTGAAGTTCAGTGCATCAAAATCACCAGCTATTAGCTTAAGACCAGTAGTAATAAATTCAGAGCATTAATAATAGGCATGAAGCCATCAGCACTTTGTCTAGGTGGATGATAGACAGATAGACCTAGCAGTAGCTCTTGGCCATCAGCCTCGACTCTCTCTGGAGTCATCTATACCACCTAGGATGGGATGCTGAAAGCATAATATGAGGATGGCTTCTTTTGCACAGATAAGGCTCCACCGCCGCGTTTATTCTCTCTGCTCGTGAGAAAATATTTATAGCCACATAATGCGATGGCACCCATGGGAGTAGATTCGGGTAACAAGGTTTTCGTCACCAAAAAGGAAGTTATAGTCTCCTGTTGTCGCTGTCATTCGAGTATGGTTCATTTTAATTAGAATTGAGCGTGAATTCATCAACAATAAAGAGAGAGATCGACTTTTATGTTCGTCCCTTGGAGGAACATTCGGGGTGGGATGTGTAATCACTTGAGAATGTGAAGGTGATGGGAGTTCAACATATTGGTACGGAGGGCGGGGCCAATCAACATGAGTTCTTGTATTTAATCTGGGAAGGTTGGACGGGAATTGAGATGGTACGTCTTGGGATGCAACACTTAGTTCAGATTGAACTGGTGCCGGATGGAATGATTTGGATGGGAAAATTGAGCTAATTTTATCTATTGTGGGTACGGAAAAGTGGAGCTTTGCCCCCGTGAAACAACTGGTTAGTAGTAGTAGGAAATGGCTGTGTGGTAATGGGTTGAAAATATGGTGGGGAGTCAGAAATTAGGGAGAAGGTGGATAAAGGATTCCTTCGAGATAGGGTTTTGAGGCCAGACATGTGGTGGAACTTGTCAAGAGATCTCCATTGTTTAGTCTGTGTGAGCAGTGTTGTATTCAGTAGAACTCGTAATATACACGTAAGTAAATCCTTTTTAATTAGCAGAGAACGGTAGCAACGTGATTCATGAAAATTAACAGAAGCATGTCCTCAGCCGGTACTGGCCGTACAAGTAATCTGCAGTCATCCAATCAATACCAAGCATACACGTGGTGCAGTCTGATTGGTCAATGTAATCAAGGTTGCATGTGAGGAACGTCCATGTTACGTGCGTGTATGTCTGTGTCTGTGTGTGTATCTAGTATTGATGTTGCGCGTTCAAGGGGGCAACGAATACAAATGTTATCGAACAAATGCGTTAAACAGCACAACAAGCAGTGCTGCAGATATTGACCTATGGGTTTAGTGGAAGTATTAGATTTCCTTTGAAGTAAAGTATTCTCCGTCGCGAAGGGAGAATTTTTATTTGTTGAGTTAGTTAATCTTGGATGGGACGAACCAGGATTGTACCTATGTGCTGGATCCCATTCTGGATGTTTTTGCGGTGATGGACCAAGAGCTACTAAGGCGCTTTTATCTCTCCATTTATAAAGAGTATCAGTGTTGCGTTCCAAACTTGGGGATGATAGGCATAGTTTAGCGACTTCTCTAGAGTTCAGTCGGGGACAAATGTGCACCGGAACGTAGGTAATAAGTACTTGTCGCGGTGAGCAGTCACTTACATTATTCCGGTTTGTATTTTGATGATTCGTAGAAGATTCAGTGGGTTTGGCTGAAAGGTACTTGCGTTTGCTGGGAGGATCCGCTGGTGAGGGTGAAATTGTTTTATCCAAGTCAACTGAAGTAACCAGTGTTCTTTTTACTGGTGACTGAGGTTGGTACGAAGTAGGAATTGGATTTCTTAGTCTGGGACCAAAGGGTGAGCATTCTGCACTCTTGTACTCCAGAGGAATGACACCAAGCTTATGGTCGAACTCTGCACAAGCCATGACCAGTTGCTCGGGTTTGAGTCTGCGGGGTCTGGCGGTGACGAGTTAACTTTTGATGATGATAATAATGTATATTTCACGAAACCCGTGAGGCATGCACAAGGCATGATCATGTGTT
>UZAN01054074.1:0-12795 GCA_900618425.1 Echinostoma caproni
TATGGGACCAGAAAAGCATGAGCTTGTAAGTTATTCCCATAATAAATCTTTGAATCTTTGCTTACTTTTACTGTTGCACGACTGTCGGCTAGTGGAGGATAAATCGGGCGAATAGAATACGATGCGTGGTCCGTAACACTGTTCGGGACCGTTTTAGTACTCGGAAGTAGGACGTAGGCTACCGATAACTCAGCTCCTAGTGTAAAAACATCAAATCCGCACTGTTTTTGAATGCTGCAGTCACTTGCTGGGTGAGGTTTTGTCTCATGCTGTTTCCCTTCTTGATTATGTTCAACGAAAGACCGATCATTCGGTTGGTCGACGACTCTTTCGTAAATGCCAGTTTGTTGTCACTAGCCGATCGTTGGAAGTGGATTGGCGGTCACATTTTAGTTTTTACTCTTCGGGGCCAACCTCGACGTTTCCTCTTTCTTTGTTAGCTTTTGCTCACCTGTTTCCTACATAGGTACCCAGTGATCCTTATGAGATTTCCAATTCTCAGTGATCCTTTCCCCCCAAACAGTTAATATATGAAACACTCTTCGATCCTGTCTTCCCAGCCATTCACAATCGTTCACTTTTTAAACTCAGAACCAATCGACTGTCTCCTACGTAAATGTTCCGCACATTCCGTTTTTTTCTGTTTTGACTATGGGTTCCCCCCCCCCCCCACAAATTGATATTCGGTCCCTTATCCGCGATCTGGGGGATGAACCCGATGGCAGATACTGATTGATCAGAAACCATTTGAACATTTCGCTGTCGACGAATGTTTTCACCTTCCAGCGTTTGAAATATACCATGATGCCAACTTATGGCGCTTTTTATTATCATGTCTCTGTGGCCTACTCATTCAACAGCACCTGTTTTTTTCTCACAGACATTCAGGAATGGTAGACATATCCTCAAGAAGAACCAATCATTTGATTGATTGTTGATAGCAGGCAGCCCCGCTGTCATCCGTCTACGCCTTATTTGGTTTGGCTGTGTGGTTTCGGGGCTTAGGTTTCTACGAGTCAAGCGGTGAAGATCATCAACTCATCGCCCAAGAGGATGTGTTTAAATCCCACCTCTACCACTGGAATTTTATCATTTTTTGTGTTGTATAGCAACCCTTTTAATTTGCCGCTTCCCCGTTCCCACAAATTGTATGTTCATTGGAAGGAAATAAGATGAAAGACATCAGTGAACAACAGACCCTCATAGCTATGTGGTTTACTTCGTCTGCTGTTCATCGCACACACACAACAGTATGTGATGAAAAACCGTTGGTACTAAGAGAGTCAGCGGTGTGATGAGGAAATGTACTTTATTGAAGTCTAATGCAAATGATATTTATTCACAAACAGACGTTATGTGATTCGCGTTCTGTAGACTGATCGTGGGCCAGTAATCCGTTTCTTCTGTCTATGTCTATTCCGTTGCTGATTCTCCCGTATATACAGTCTAATCGTTTGAGAACCCTGCATATTCTTAGCACCGAAGTAGAGATGTCAGGACGAATGTCTGTGTTGAGCACGGATGAACGTATTGTGCCACCCAGGGTCTTTCTTTGGAATATCACCGATGTCGGTCGAGCGGTGTACATCGCAGACACTTCATTCCGCTGTTCGTGTGCTAAAATCACTCCGCTTCCTAACAGCCTTGCGTGATCAGCTGATTTACTGATGATGGTACATAAGTCTATCATGTACAAGAATTTTTTCTCCACTCATTTGACTTGCTCAACTAGTAGTTCGCTAAGAATTAAGATGCTTTTCCAAGTATAAGATAATTCTAATATATAGAACGTCTTCCTCATGTATCCCGTTTTCGATCCGTGGTTCGTCATATTTTCATCGTTGTCCTACGCTTAAAGCTTAAAGGTACGGAGAAAGTCTGCGACTATCGAGAATGGAACCCCATCTGCTCCCGGTCAATTGGCACTCTTTGCACAGAATACGTCTCGCAGATGCGCAATGCTCTTTCAGCCCTACCCCTACCCGCTCCAGTGTATCGTTCCGATTCGATCAGTTCCTCCACATCGGATTCCCTATTCGCTGACGCTCGCGATGCCCGAAGCTCGACAGCCGCCTTCTCTCGTATCGAGACAATTTTCTCTTCTCTTGGATGTTTAGCAGCCAGCTGTCTCTCGGACGGGTACGTTCATGATTGTGTGTGTGCATCTTTGTGCAACTCTCAGCTCCGAAAGGTAAATGTTTTGTTTGAACGATGGTTAGTCGTGTAGGCTTTAGGCACATTCTCAAACCATTCGCGATCACATCAGTCATTCTAGTCATCAACACGCCAACAAATCAGGATGGTAAAAACGTACCTCACGCTAGTCTATATTAAAATCTACGATCCTCTTTGGAACTAACAGCAACCAAGCTCGATGAGTTTTTCTGTATATTCGTTCACTTGATGTAAAACCAACGGGCTTTACACTTGCAAGACATCGTCTATTACAGGACGATGTGATCCGATTGTTTCGGCGGCCAAAGGAAAGCCTCGTCGGTCATCACTCCACTTGTCTACTGAACTTCCGGTTGATTTCGACTGAATTCTCCGTACGATCGGGTTACGTGTCTTGTGCAGTTTCAGTTTTACTACTAACCAACTTTGATCGGTTGTACAAACTGAAACTAATACTAAAAGCAGTTTGGTCATTTCCCTTTGGGACTGTAGCTGTACATAGTGTTGGTGATGTCCGTCCGGGGATTGCGTCCTGAGGAAGCGCCTAATCATTTGACAGTTGAGTTGCGTGAAATCCTCTCCTCAGTTCTGCCAAACGATGAAATTGAAGCATTTTTTCAAAACATCTACTTCGTTTTTTCTTTCTTGTATTGCACTGGATCTGCAAACTCCCCGTGAAAGTAAGGAATCGATCAATTGGCTCTTGTGTACGCTCATATGGATTCAACCATTAAATAAAGCCAATTTCCTCTGCCTTTATCGTCGGCACTCTCACATATGTCCATCTATCTTTTTAGACACTTCAAAACCGGCCGAGAAGAACATGGTGTAGATTTGGATCATGCTCGAGATTTGCAACAAGAATTATTCCGGTTACTTAACGCAAAGCAGCTCAGTCGTCTGATATACAGGCTTTTTGAGCGTGTGCTAGACCCAGCGCGGAACAATTATCCTAGCGTGGAATGTTTGCGCGGTTTTGTCGTGCTACTCGTCTCAGATCTTCTGAACATACCTCGCCATGCCCCCGGTATGGGTCCCCCTACCTCACTTTCAAGCACCGCAAGTGGGCGAAGTGAGGGGAGCGGTCCAGGCAGTGGTGCCAGTGGTTTTCCAAGTCAGTCGACAGACGCGATGGACGTGGGTGATGAAGGCCCCTACGTGGTTTTACGTGCTATGGTTTCACCGCCCACCATGATCTTGAATGCTTTTGCTGCAGCCATCAACAAACTGGAACAGGCCCCGTCGAAAATTCTAGGTAATTATCGGTTTTTATGGTTCGTATTGTCAGCCCATTTTGAATTCTCGTACCACTGTTCATATATTCCGTCGCCTGTTTTTTCTGCGTGTCTTTCATGAAACGACGTCCTTTCCGAACATCTTTCTTTTTTGCTGTTACCTGCAGAAGATGGACCAACCCCTACTGATTAGTAATGTTTCTTCGACCTAGGGACGAGGAAAATTACAAAAGAAAACTTGGAACATCATTTCATTGATCAAATATTTGGTAAACAGTTAGTGTGCTAGAAAACGCGACGAGTCAAGTGCAGCAAAGCAAATCGGATTATACATGTGGTAGTTCATCGATATGCGCTCGTTGACTGGCTGTATTGGGCCCGGCTGTTTCTCACTGACCGCTGGTTTGCACTGTCCACTAATCGTTCTCGCGCAAGAGAGTTATTTTTTACTAAAATAGATGTAGCACAGCCATATCACGAAATCTTGTACACCCTCCGAAATATTCTCAAAGATCCGAAATCCTGGAAAAGTTGATGCACAAAATTCTTCTGATGCCATGACTTTCTCGAACTTATCCAATTGCTTTCTTTCTAATGCGAATTTTCGAGGATTGAATGAGCTTAACACGAAAAAGGAAGTCACAAATTTTTCATTGGACAACAAAACAAAATTCTTAGAGGTGTCTTTTTAGATTCCCAAATTCTCTACTAGATTCTGTTTATATTATCACTGGTGATTTTTCGTTACCTATTTTGCTATTTTAATTAGTTAGCAATGTATTGTAGCAACTATAATCGTATTGCGTGAAGCAAAATTGGGATTTGTGTGATAAAATGGTATGCGTTTTCGAAGCTTACAATGTATTATGTCAAGGGTTTCCGAAGTAGCAGGAGCTGGCACATGGGAAACGCTTTTTTCCACCATGGATGTCATAGACAATTTCAAAGAAAAGTGTGGTGCGCAATCCATGGCTCTCGAGTAATTGGACCTATGTTCTCACCCAACAAGGTGAATCCCTCAAGTTAGTTGAAAATTTTGGACCATACTGGGACCTTACCTCAATAGTTTCCACATGTCTCTTTGTCTAGGGTGTTATTCCAACAGGATGGAGCACCAACGCACAGCACAAAAGCAGCCACCGACTAGCTGTACAAAACTTCCCCGAACCAATATCTTGGACACCTCAGTCTCCCGATTAAACTCCACTGGATTACTTTGCGGGGGTTTATAACACAAAAGTGTGCCACCACAAACCGGAAAATTAAGATGAGTTCAGAACCAAAATCAGTATCGTGTTCCAAGAGATTCCAACGTCTACCCTGGAAGTAGATCTTGCAGCTTGTGGGTATCATAATAAACTGTTTTACGTTGTATTCATCCTCAAGGATTGTATGTGACCAGTTCATGCCTGTAGGGTTGAACATCTAGTTTGTCTGCTCAGACCGCTTTCATCTTACCATCGAGCTGATCTTCTCGAATTGTATTTTCTCAACATGCAAGGCACTACATCAACGCCAAAACTTGCATTTGCCATCGAAACAAACGACAGCAGTTTTCCTCTATTATCACCCCATTTTCGCTTCAAGGAATACGACTACAGTTCTTACAATATGTTACTAACTAATTAAAATAGCTAAATAGTTTTCAGTAAACCATCACTGATCCTATTAATGGAATCGAGTAGAAAGTTTGGTCCTACAGGTTGGGGGTTCCACTCAGTCAGTAAAATGGTAGAGGAGTAATTGATCCAAGTAAATGGGCCTCTACTTCGCTTTACCCGCTGCCTTGCGGTTAGGTTCTTGTTAGAACTAAGGGCTGCGGACGAAAACCCTAATCGTTCTCCTGCTTAGTGGCTGGACACCCTGGCAGTACCCGTCCAAACTCAAACGCATACACAAACAAAAAATAATTCCATACTGCATCGGTCGTCGCACAGGATAATCAGGACCGCACTGCACATTGCCTCGAGTGGGGTGGGTAGTGATAAGTGAACTACTGCTCAGATATCCCAACCTTTGTTTAACTCGTTTTCTTTCGTACCCAACCCTCTCCCTTTATCCCTTCTTCCGACCCCTAACATTCCCTCACACAACATTTTCGTCACTTGCCAAAGTTCGTCGCCAAGTAGCCCGGTACGTAGTTTACCACAAAATAGATTGCAGATTCTGAAGCCTCGTCAGTCACTGAATCTGGGGGCCTTCAACTTGAGGACTCTGATGCAGGGAGGTCAACAAGCGTGTCTGGCGCATACAATGGACTCTTTAGGGATTAATGTCTGCTGCTTATCAGAGACTCGAATCCAGGATCCTAGTACTGTAAGCCACTTAAATGCACCAAGGTTATCTTCGAGCTTTTTCCTCCGTACGTCAGGTGATGACGAAGTCCTTTTAGTAGGCCGGTGTGGTGTGGGCATTGTACTCCATAACAGCCGACGCTGCACTACTCCATTGGATCCCCGTCAACAGTAGCTTATGTGCGATGCATCTCCAAGAGTTCATCTTCTTCCGGAAGCGAAGCAACACTAAAAGGTGTTTGTTCATCATTTCAGCGTATGCACCAACCAACTGCAGTTCTGACTCACAAAAGGATGAGTTTTATGACAGACTCACCGAACTCATTCGGTTGAACCAAAGCTCCCATATAGTTGTTCTCGCAGGCGATTTCAACGCTCAAGTTGGAAAACTGAGCCCCTGGGAAGCTTGCCTAGGTGGCCATTGTGCTCTACCTTGCCAGGGAACAGATAACGGTGATCGACTTCTTCAGTCATGTGTAGATCATCTGTTCCTATCCAGCACCAACCTCCGACACAGCTCTCAACGGACAGCAACGTGGCGCTCAAATTCAACTGACACGCTAACTCAGATCGACCACATAGCAGTAAGCTACCGTTGGCGTGGCTCAGTACAAAACTGCAGGTCCTGTTGGACCACCTGCGTTGAATCTGATCATGCAATTCACTTTTCAACTCACTGGTCACAGAAAACCCCACCAACCTCGATTGGCAGATCATCGCTTGTCTGACTCAGGTGTTCGTGCCTGTTTTGAATAAGAACTAGGGTAAGAGCTAAACGCGCTGCGGGATGGTATTGTAGATGAAACTGGAATCAGATTAGCCGAGCAATGCACTTCGCATCGATCTGGATCTGAAGCGGTGGCCTGCCCGAAGCATTGGATATCTGATCAGTCAGTAGCACTGATGAAGAAAAAGCGGCAAATGCCGATCGTCCGGGATCAATGTGGGGTTATGTGGCGTCTGCAACGTCAACACAGGAAGAGAGTCCCAAGTAAGACGGTGAGAATTGGTGGCCAACGATGGATAGTGAAATGGAGGTAGCAGCTGCATTAGGGAATAGTCATTGTTCCAACTGATACGCAATACGGGAGGTCAGCAAACCACAGTTAGTGAAACAATCTGTAACAAAACTGGATAAGCTATTCACAATAGGGGACAACAGCTTGACCGGTGAGCGGAGTACTTCAACGAACAGTTTAGCTGGTCAGGCGCTAACCAGACTATCTCCTTCAGTGTAGCTGAGGCTCCGTGAGTAGTGTCATCTGAACCTCCTACTGCAGCAGAAGTTTGTTCTTACGCCCATGCCCTGAAGAAAGGAAAAGCAGCAGGGTCTGACGGGCTTTCTCCCACTCTTTTCAGGATGGGGTGGGGGGGGGCGATTACCTCATAGACTTCATTACCGTTATGATGCGTAAAATCTAGTCACATGAGTGCATTCCAATTCTTAAGAAGTGATCTCGCAAAGATTGCGCAAATCACCGTGGAATAAGTTTGCTCCTAATCTTCCCTAATCTACTAACCTCCATCATACTTCAACGTCTGACACCGTTCAGGGAGACAAACATCCGCGGAAAACACGCAGGATTTCGACCACATCACGGTTGTATCTATCAAATCTTCACTCGGCATCAAGCCCTCGAGCTACGTACGCCATACGCACCGTCGACCAGTGGTTGTCGTGTTTCTCGACCTAAAAGGAGCCTTCGACTCAGTTGATCATGTATCCCTTATGGGTTCGCTCCTTCGCAAAGGAATGCGGCAGAAGTATGTGAACATACTGAGTTCACTCTACCCGCATACCTCTGGTAGCGTAAGGGTCTACGACGAACTGTGTAATTCGTTCATAACGAGGAGCGATGTTCTTCAAGGGTGCCCTCTTTCGCCATTCTGTTCAATTTCGTCATAGACGAAATATTAGAGAGCAAATTAAGTTATCTCCAAAATGTGAGTATTGAATGGGTAGCCTGAGGAAAGCTGTGCAACTTGGAATACGCTGACAACATGTTTTGTCAGTTTGAATCTATAGAGGATGCACAAAGAGCACTTGACAGATTAAGAAGTCTTGTCACTCCGTTCGGCATGTGTTTTGCACCTTCAAAGTGCATAGTGATACCACAAGACTGGGTGTCGCCGAATTCTGTTCTGAAACTAGACGGTCAGGAATTAGCTGAAGTTGACTGCTTCTTGTACTGGGGTAGTTGCGTTACCAACGACGACAGCGCATCAAAGGAAATAACCACCAGCATTTCCAAGGCTCGAGCAGCGTACGCAGGACTTAAACACCTGTGGCGACGTGACGTTTCACGGAAGCTGAAAAGTTGCGTATTCTGCGCCAATGTGGGATCCGTTCTACTTTACGGTTGTGAGAAATTAAATTTGCGAGTAGAAGACATCCGTCGCCTAGTGGTTTTCGACAATTGATGCTTACGTAGTTTGGCGCTGGTGGGATGGAGTAAGTGGGTTAGTGACCAAGAAATAAGTCGTCGGGTGCTTGGGAATGCATCGAGCAAGAACTCGCTAGCGCATTGAATCCAGCTCAATAGGATCCCTTGCGTAGGTTCGACAGTCGCCTACCGCAGCGCGCCTTATTCGCAGTGGCTGTTGCAAGCTAAAGAAAGCCATGTGGAGACCAGCAAATGACGTGGAGACGACGCATGAAGGAATGCACAGAGCGATGAGGTAGAGTAGGTGTTTCTCGTCTTCCGGGTTGGGGTCCAAATGACTCCAAAACCGCATGAGTGGAGACACTGACGTTCATGGCTGCGAAACAACAGCAATGGCGATCTTGCTATCACTTCCTATCAGACCAGAATGCTTGTTATAGTATGTAGACACAGTTGGACTATGTATTCTGTGTGTTGACCATAGAAATTCGCTTTCTTTTCCCATCCTCTGAGGTAACTCTAATCCATATCCTCCTTACACATTCTCACTCACCTTGTATGCGATATGAGTTTGGAAGCGATCAGTTAAGTTTGCCTCACTGTATTACGCTGTACGATGATGATGATGATGATGATGATGATGATGGCGATGAAACCTTTAAAGGCAGTGATGCAGCTTAAACATATCGGGAGGGACAGTATTGACTGTAGGAGGCTATAGATTACCACTGTATTCCGAGAAGGGTGCAGACATGATGTTTCTTAAGGGCATCTACTCGAGCAGAACATAGTTTGCATGGGGGATTTTAATCAAAGGAAGTTTATGGAACGGAATGTGGATTCTGAATACTGGGTTCGGTTGAAAGCTGATTGATTTGATAACACTCCTGTTCCTAGTGTGTACAAAATGGCAACCAACCTACCCGGTGTTTGGTTTGGTAGAGACCCAACCTACTGACCATATCATCCTCATCGCACAGCGAGATACAGTGAAGCGAACTTCACTGAACGCTGGTCATGGTGTTGGTCAAACTACCAAGGTAAGTGGAACGTCTGCAGAAACCACTACTATTCCAGGTAGAAGAGACCACAATGAGCTCAGGTTCCAAACTGAGGGTAACTCTCCATCAGCCAGATGCAAATATAGGAGGTAATTCAGGTAGTTAGATTTACTGGCACTATGACGGACAGTAGAGTTTATCCAGTCACTACCTGCCGGTGATCACTTCATCGAATAAGAGTGGCAGTCTGTCAAGCGTCACCTGATTAGGCTAACAGAGGACAACAGAGTGAGTAGGTCACCTCACTTCTTACTGAGCTAGAAAGAGTTCAAGGAAACAAACGAAAGGCGTGAACTATAGTCTCTGGAACATAAGAGGGTATCTTCACCGCAGATGTTACTCAAGAGCGAGAGAATGAACACTTAGGGTTAAGATGAAATGCCAACAGGGGTACAAAGCGAGGATAGCATACTCATTATGAGTAACCCAAGGCCGAATACAATTGGCCCTAGGAAAAGTTAGCGATGAACAAGGAGAAGACTGGTATTCATAATCAGTGTTTTAAACCAGTACAAACACACAGAATCCAGGTAGGCAGCTTCCTACCTTACCCAGTGAAGGCAGAACTAACAACATCATACTGCAGGTCCAGAACAAATGCACCCGGTCATTTTGCAATCATTACCGCACAGCATTTCAGGTTAAATAGCTCACTTGTTCAACCGCTCATCGATGACAACAACACTACCGATCGGTTGGATCACAGCGGAATTGGTACCACGACCCTAAGGAGGCTCACGGAGAATAGTTTCAAATCACCTTCTAATCAGCTTATTATCAATGGTGTTGAAAACATTCGAGCCCTTACTCAGGCCAGGAATAACCAGATTCATTAGTCTGATTTGCACAAAAAGTGGTTTTACATTTATGGATTTTGATTGTTTAATCGTCATCATCATCATCCTCATGGTGCGGAATTCATGTGATTCTGGGCTATTTCCGGCGATTTCAGATTACCAGCAGCTCTCTCTCGCTCTGGGTCTTGTGTCTGATAAGTGATAAATATTCACGAAAAAGGTCAAATTGTTTCGATTTAGGCAATAGTGCAATGAGAATTTGAATTATCAAATCACTATTGTGCTTGGCTTATAGGCATGATATTACTAACAGAAAACGATGAATATTTAACAGACTCTGAAAAGAATATGAAACCCCTTGTAACCAAAGTTGTTACGATCCATGAGGGTGTAACCGTGTATAACAATGAGTGTAAACTTCTGGTGCGGTGATTTGGTACGGAATGTGTTGTGAGTCGTGACATGAGAAAAAAATTCAAGCTTTTGAAGATTGTACGATACATGTGTTGGAACTCTCTGGTATTGCAGTTTAAGATCGTGCTCAAATGTCTGATGGAATAAAGGTGATCCAATTGGTGATCAGTAATCGACATGGGATAACGGGATTTTCTTAGGTGATTATCTATCTATGGTAATAATAATAATAATAATAACTTAATCTATACTTGACCTTCTGTCTTGTATACTATAATGATGCACATTTCGATGGATACCGTTGAATTTCACTTCCGGAGCTTTAGGTTTTCCGCTAATTTTTAGATTAACGGAAATGGGGAAGTTCGTACGCAAGTAATTTTGATGTCTGTCTTCAAAGTTTCATCAGTATGATTATTAGATCATTACTCACAGATCCAATGAGTGCCGTCTATGGTTAATCCACTTAGATGCCCCTCACTTAACCAGTGTCTTGATTGAAGACCGTGGGTCACGATGAAATTCATGATTCAACCTCCGCTACTCACAAATAAAAGTAGGCAATTTATTAATACACAAATTTGTCGAACAATTTTTGCATGGGATAAATCTCGCATGTCGCACCAAGCATCATCCTCGAATTTTGATCGACATATTAGAAGGTCACCTCAAATTACGATCCTCTGATGATTATGACCATCAATTCACGATGTCACTGTTAAAATTTTACTCGGCACTTGTTCTCATCATTATTATTTGTTTATTTATTACCATAGAGTCTGTCCTAGGAATATTTTCACCTCAGCAACGCTGGATGAAGACAGACATCCAGAATACAGGACTTTATCAGAATTGGCTAATATGGGTTAAGAGATGATTATTATAGTTTTATGCCCAGCCTCAGTGGTTGTGATCATTAAAGATGATTCTGGCGAAACTGGGATCATGTCAGAGAGACAGATGCGTTGTCGGGTTCACAACCTTATTCCAGGGATTCGTATTTTCAACAAACCAGGCAAACTATCAGAAATTTGCAAATATTTGTCTTCGCATGTAATAGATTTGTTTTTCAAGTCAATCAAAAAAACCGTACTATATGTCAAACTTACTTGCAAGTAACATTCAATTGGTTCGTGGAACAATTAATACCAGGATGAAAATACCTCCTTATGTCACTGCAAGTTCTCGAAGTCACTGGCGATCCAACCAAGAAATGTACACGGTACCGATATTATTTAAATAGTACACCTTTAAAAGAATTGGAGAAAAATACGGTTGACGAAATAAGTCGATTCAATGCATCGCATTTAATCCGGCATTATTAGCACTAATGTAGTGAAATCACACGAGAGCAGCCATTTTGAATTTTAGTGTGAGTCGTGTGCATGTCTCACTGGACCTTTTGGTTCATGATTGCTTTTGTATCTTCCCTGAATTGCAGGTTGCTTGGAAGCTTCCTCCACAGAGAACCTACTGTTTGGAGTGTGTTCTACCTGTGTACTGAGAGCGTCAGTGAGTAGCCAAGTATTGCTCGACCTTTTGGAACTGCGTTATCCCGTCAGTCTGTTTCGAGTGGAATCAGATATGGGGTCGGTCCCGCACACCGGAACTCCAGTAATCAGCCATTATTTTGAGTATTTCGCCTGTCAAATTGCTGAAACAAGCCTTTGCACAAAGTTAACTTCAGAAGCCATGTGAAGATCAGAAAGATTCGTAAAAAGCTCACCTACGGAAGCTGGGGAAATGCTTCTAACAATCGTTAGACCATAGGTGGAGACTTTAAAATGGTGTTTACGCAAACTAAGGAAAATAAGTGTGAAAATAAGTATGTCAAATATACTTCAAATAACCGGAGAATAATAAGGGTTTTTTGTCACCATAACCTTGTTTGCAACACCGAGTGACTTTTGGATTGACAGCTCTTTCGGAGCCAGTCCATGGAAGAATCAGTGCCATGATTCATTGTTTTTGTAAGTCGGTTAGATGCTACTAACCGCAACANATGACTTGATCTTCTTTACAGAATACTTTGTAATAAGTAGCATGTGAATGCGTGGACCGAATTTCCCTGGAAGCACACACAAATGAATGAACTGTCAAAAGATTACCGAATACGCATGCCTGACGAGCGGCAAGAGCCGCTACACCGGTCGTGTGCTTTCAGGGAAATTTTGTCCAGTCATTCACATACTACTTATTGCGAAGTATTAAGGGTGATTGTCCAAACAAGTTGGAACATTGGTCTGCTACAACATAGGCTGGGAGTATGCGTTCCTCGCCATGTAACTGCACATGCACCTCACCTTTGACCAGAACCAGGATTGTCTGATCTGTGTAGGTTTTCAACGTGGGTTTGCAAATGGTCAGTCGTGCTAGATTCCTGGCAGTCTCGGAAGTACCTACCGACAAGGATGCGCCAGTATCAGTTTCCTCGG
>UZAN01054077.1:2224-13418 GCA_900618425.1 Echinostoma caproni
ATCTTTAGATTCAGCCCCAGCCGGGGAGCCGGGAAACCTCAACGGAAACCAGATCCGAGCACAGTACCATACCAGTTTTACATCCATTTTTTTCTATTTGTATGACAAAAAAGTTGTCTATAGACTCGTTTATTTAACCAATTTCTGAACTTAATCCCTCTGAAAGTCGTATCAGAGGCATTCATCCACAGTATGCACCAGTGACTACCCGTTGACTAAAGCCATTTAGTATACAGTTCGACCAGTGCTGTTTTACGGTGCAGAGACTTGACCATTACGGGAACAGGATAAAAAATAGATTGTAGGTGTTCGAACATCGCTGTCTACGTCGCATTGCACGAGTCTGGTGGGGTGACCGGACGGGCAATTCTGAGGTTAGGCTTAGAGTTTTAGACAGTCGCGGTTGTCCACTGGAGCGAGTAATCGACCTCCATAGATTACGTTGGTTGGGGCATGTTTGACACATGTCACCAAATAGGTTGCCACGACGATCGATGTTTGCCGAGACAGGAAGCGGTTGGTCAACGGTTCAGGGTGGCATAAGGGTATGAAAATCTCAACCAGGAGACTATGTCAAAAAGGCCCCGTTAGGCTCCCTGGATGGGGACCTCGGGATGATGGTCACCGGTAGTTGGAGACAAGGTGTGATATAGGCTGGGTGTCGCAAAAAGTGGCACTCGTGCATCCTCTCATTAGTCCCCTAATATCATTCTATTTTAATTCTCCATCTTCCGCTTCAAATTGCTTTCAACATTCCAATCTTAACTCTGCTCCTTTAGCCAAATGGGCAACCAAAAGACAGCAAAAAAAACTGACGAACGAAAGTGCATAGTTAATGGTTGTAAAAACTGAACCGAGCTGAGTATGCATGGGGTTAAGCCTGATCCGATGTTATCAAAGAGTACCGTTTTGGTATAAGGCTTCTGAAATAAATTAAAATCACGTGCGTAGAAAAAGATATTAAAACTCATTTGGCCCCTCGTTTATCACATTAACTTCACCAACAAAACAATGTTGTCGGCATACATCAGTTCGACTCACTTATCAAACGCTTCAAAATCAGGAAGCAATAGCATTCGACGTTCCAGAATTTTCCGTCGTAAAATAGCCATACTACGTTCGTAATGCTCGCGCATCTCATCGGGCACTGTGCTCCAATCTGCCGTGCCCGGTTTCGGTTGTACAAACGTTTCCTGGGGTAGAACTCGAACCAGCGGTTTGGTTTCCAACTCTGGCAATGTGAAAACTGTCAGAAAAAGTGGCCGGGGAAGAATTGAAAAATGCAACATGTTTATTCCAACTTGTCTTAGAAGCAAATGCATATTTCATGTTTTATTTATTCTCTATTTGATTGTCTAGACGCGGTTAGATTAAACTATACAACCGATTTCATATCAAAAGGTGGTAACTTTGTCAGGTCAAGCGAATTATAAATTCCTAGGTGAACTTCACCGAAACACTAATAAAGGCACGTGATTATAATCAGATTATTTTTTATTGAATTTTACTTCCTTTTATTCAATACGCAATGATACAATTTTCAGGAAGGGGGAAGTGGCCTATCAAAGGGCTGCCATGGGGAAAGTCAGGCGGTGGTGGTAGGGTTTGAGCACACGTCCCCCGAGGTAATAATTTGGTGACGTTACCATCGGGCCACCACCGTCGTAGATTTAGTTTCACAAGATGTTCCACTTTCTGAAATGATTTCCAACTGGGGAATTAGGCGGCACAGATGACAGTGACCAATTTACTACCCATCTATACAATGTTGCTGATTATAATTGGATGGACCACCTGAAATTCCTTTGCAATGAACGACTTAATGCACACAACACCACAGCTCACTCCATATAGTCCCATCAGACATAAGCAACGCTTCGAAGACTATAGAAAATCTATTAGCATCGTCAGGGGGCAAGGTCTTTCAACCATAAAGCAAAACATGATGAACCGCATCGACGTGCACTCCCCGTTTCCCGCGTTGTTTTAGTTTCAGTTTGTACAACCATTAACCACGCATATTCGTGCGTCGATTTTGGTTACTGTCCTTTCACTACCCAACTGGATGAAGAATAGGAGAAGAAAGGAAAATTGAAAATGGAGTTGGACTGAAAATGGAGAAGTTCAGTGGTTTAGGGTTGCAAAGAAATTGAGAAAATGCACGTTAGGGAATATTCGCATGTCATACCACAGCTACAGATGTCGCAGATTGTTAAAAGCTACCATTTCTTTCGCTGTTTGTGACCTCTATCCAAAATGACTTGCAGTTGTGTTTCAGTTCTCAGGGTTCCGAAAGCTCTCAGCTACCTCTAGATGATCACCACAATTGGTAGTGAATACGAGCGTAAGCTGCTGTTCGTCTCGTACAAGCACTGTGCAAAGCACGTACGCTATGTGGATTCGTCAACCGTCATACGGTTCGAAGCGCTTTGAACTACCTGAGCATTGTCACTCATCAAAATGATATCATCTGTATGTAATACAGGTCATAAGCCCTGTTCCCCCTAAGAAGTTGAACTCCATTTGACAAAGGTTTTGGGTAAGCATCTTTCACACTGAAATCCGGGCTATGAGCGGATCATTAAATCACTGGTAGTTCGCTCAGAGGAGTTGCCTAGTAACCTAACCAACCAACCAAGAAGAGGTGTTTGAACCAGATCCACATATTTCTGGTTCTAGAACAGTCACCGGTTGAATTGGGCGTCCAGATGTGATAGGCACCTTGAACCGGCTCAAATGGCATGTGATCCGATGAACCGGACACCAGCCGTAGGTAAGTTTACATTAATTTCACTTCTTGTTACGAGTCCTATTTCCTTATGATCCCTGCCGATCAGGATTGATAAGCGTAAGGTTCAGAGACTGAGCTAAAATGTGAGACGTCACGGCACTACGCGTCAGATCACAATTCACTAGATCAGCAAAATACGGAGAATTCTGAACAACGGACCAATATTGATTAGTATGATTTGGTGGAGTTAGTCCTATCTTTTTTGATTTAAGTAGTTTGAAAAGAAGTTGAGTTGTCTCTGATCGCGCCCTACTCATCGTTATTGTGTGACTGAATCATCCACCGAAACACTTGACCAGGTCAGTTCGGATGAGTACACGGATGAATCAGAGGGGAGAGATATTGCACAATCGTCGCATTTATGAATTACCCTGTATTTGTGGCTTATAACAATGCGTTCAAATTAGTTCTGTAGTGCGAATGCTGTTGAAATACCTGTTGAAATACCGTGCCACATAAAACGACAATTGTACAGTGAGACAAAAGAAAGTTGCCATTCTTGTTACCGTTATTCATTTTATGTGGTTGATGTCCATTTAACTCTAATTTTTACTCCAATATGTATAATCTAGAAATATGAATGACGGGACAAAATTTCCCTGGAAGTACACAGCCGGTTTCGCGGTTCTTTCCGCTCGTCAAGTATTCATATCTGGGAGTCTTTTGTCTCTTCATTTGTATGCTTGTGCTTCAAAAATATTTTGTCCAGTTATTCATTTACTACTTATTGAAAAATTTTCAATAAAGGCGCTTAAGTTGAGGTTTTTACGGTTAGTGGCATTCAAACCCCCTACAAATCATCGAACTATATCATTGATTCTTCAATGGACTGGTTTTGGAAGAGCTATCCAAACAAATTTACCCGGTGTTGCAAATGAGGTTATTGTGACGAATGTATAAATAATAAGAGAGTAGGCAGTATTTGAAACATCTCAAGTTCATACTAGTTCAAATTATGTAACAAAAACATGTTCGACCCACGACAGTTTGGCGGAAATGAACAATGAAGTGATTAACTGAAATGCGTGGAATAGAACGAAAAACGAACCAACACTGATAAAATTATTCATGTTCACGGCCATAGCATCCCCTGTAGCTTTTCGGGTCTTGCCAAGATATGTTTGATGGAATATGATACAACAGGATAGAATCTTCTATGTGAAAAGAAAAGGACTATTCTCATCTTCTATTTAGACCTTATAGCTCTTATGTTTACCTGAATCCACATCCTCCACAAATTTGGTCCAATTAACCATGTTCGGATCTTTCTTGGATGCATATGCAATCGTTAACATGCTCATTTGTGACGGGGTCAGGTCGTGCAAATCCAGTCGCGTCAGCCCTGCCGCGGTCAGACAGCGAGCGAATTGAGTCCGTGTCATCTGACCCGATCTTAGCTGATCGAAATCATGAAACCAAGGTTTCAAAGGAATACGATTTGTCAAAACTAAATGACGAATTCGATCCAGTAGAACATCCACCGGCCAATCGTCTCCGGCTGATTTGAGCTTTGGTTCATTAACTGACATCCAGTCACAACGGGAAATCGGTTGACCGGCTTTGGTCTCACCAATCGCCGGTCTGGGTTCTTCCGCATTCGGATCCTCGTTCTCGTCGGATTTGTCCTGACTCGGACGATCAGGATCGTACCAACAATCGACCGCTTTGCAAAATGTCCGATAGCTTACTTCACCGCTTGTTGGATCCGCGAATTTGCGACACAAACGTCGACAATCCTCCGCACTGATTTGCATCCCAAGAAAGTGCAGGACTCGAGCAAACTGAGCTGCCGTGATCAGTTGCGTACATCCGGTTCCCTGATTTAATCAGTGAGAACAAAAGGGAACATAATGAGGGATACAAAAACTTATGTGTACGTTCGCACGAGAATGATCATGCAATCATGGTTTATCTCTCATTTCGTTCACTCTATTCAGTGAAGTTTTTACGTAATAACAATGTGTAGCATACTGGATATGTTAGGCAAATTCTCAACAGTGAATAGGACTTAAATTAAGTGGAATAAATAAGCAGTGGTTCGGTATTCACCACCTCGCTGAGAACAACATTTTCAAACAAAACAAGGAAGAATGATCTGAAACGTTCTTTAGCCAAAGTGTACTGATGAAGAACTTCCAATAGAAGTAATCTTTACAGATCAATTCTAACCACTCTTTAGTGACAGTATACTTTTCATAGGTCTTCTCGACTTACCAAATCAAAATCTCTGAAATACGGAAAGGTGAGTATTCGTCTTTTCTCAACTTGCGATCGAATCTTGTCCAACACCTCAGACACTTTTTGTTCCTCATCCTCGTCCAATTTTGCAAGCCCCTAGAAACAAAATGAAGGTGTTCCGTGAGTATGTATGTTAGATGAACCGTGGTCAATGCCGGCAAAAGAGGACATTGCATGGGCTATTTCGACGAACTGTGGGGAAATTATGCCAACTGTCAAAAAATAGCTGTAACACAATGTTTTGCTTCCAATAGTTCTAGCCACCTCGCCCTCCCCTCCCACACACAGACGCACCACCATCCGCTGTCAAATAAAGTTATGAATTGCCAATCAGTGATGCAAACGTAAGAAGCACTGGGAAATGGAACAAGCTTCTGAACCCAAAAGGGACTGACTGGAGCAAACTGAGTTATCTAGGCGTTTGAAAATACACTTTTGTGTTCCGATCTATCGACCTGTTTCAACTCCTACGATACTATCTGATTTTTAATATTCGACCTCTAGCAAATACGATATTACAATAATATATTCCTACTTCTGATTTATCTAATTTTGTTCACTCAAACTTCGTCTGATCTCAAGAATATGAATGTACTAGTAGTTTACCAGTTTAGTTTACAATTGTGAGAAGGTGTCATAACGGATCAGTCAAATAGAGGATCCACCGCAAATGAAGAACATGAAATGAAAGACTGTAAATTTTTCTGTTCATATCATCAAACATCATGCTAACGAGGACGCATTCAATTTCATTTCCGTGTCGTCCACGTCAGACCAATAAAAACATTAAAGAAGTTTTAAAACGAAGTCTCTGTGGCCAAACGCTACCCAAAACGACTGTGTGGAGCATCGTAAAAATGCGTGAAAGAAAATAAATTGTATACAAACGACGGAAAACTAATAAACTATGGTGTGCTTGGCCTTAAAATGCAACTGGATGGTTGATATGTTATATAGCAGTTTTATATGCATATTCAAACGAACATTTGCAGCGGTATGGTCGCGTGCAGTGTAGACCAAAAAAGACGCTCAAAATTCCATGACCTTTCATAGCGTCACACTTATTTTATGCATCAACCTGCTTGTACACATTAGGCAAAACAGATCAGTGCCTGACCAAAAAACTAATGGGCCGATCGTCGAAAGAGGTGTTGACGCAACACAATTCCATGGCACACACAGAACGCCAACACGTGAACAACCGACTTTCTCCACTGCAATTACGATAGCATGATCTAAGATTGTTCCCGCGGAATCGTCTAGGGTTATGGTATTTTTTATTGCTATCCAAAACCGTTGATAATTTCTCAATCCATTTGGACTATAACACAAAACAGTTTTAAGTACGGTAAAATAACTGAACCTTAAAATGTTGACTTGGGTTGGTATTAACCATATTGCACTTTTTCTTTCATCCGCAATCTCGACTACATGCCAAACTATGCTCCTCTGCATTCTCGATTGTCTCTGTTTATTGATGGATTAATGAATTACATTGTGAATTCCCATCTCGTAGCAAACGTTGTTTGCGAAGAAATTTCTTCTCTATACATTGCATCAGGCGTTTACACATATAAGCTGATCATAGTACAAATGTCTGATTGGCCAATTAAAGAGCTCAGTTAGTAACGATGACAGGCGAAAAATAACAGAGAAAACGAACAGGACAAGGCTAATGATAATCACGGTGGGGTGAGAAGACAAAGGTTAAGTGGACAACATTAGAAGATGGGTAGATTAAAAAGAAGGTTGTGAGCTAAGACGAGAGAGAGAGCGGGATGAAGTTACTTAAGATACAGTAGAAACTATATGTCATGCATCGCAAGTGATGTAATCGGAAAGGGACACTGAAGACAAAAATAAAATATTTTATTTTATTTTTGTCTCCAGTGTCCGTTCCCGATTATACCACTTGTTATGCATGAAGAGTTTTATTAGCCAGAGGTAGAATTGATGAAAGAACAAGCTTGTTTGTCTGCTTGTGTTGTTTCGTTGAAGTAAATAGTTACTTTATTTTGTTACATCAATTATTTCTCTTTTTCTGTTTCGTAATGTATTGAATTCTATTCACCATTTTTCTCACATTTTAATCAGTTTCATGTAGTACCATTTAAGTTTCGATGATACCTTTTTTGAGCATATCAATATTTGAGTCTGAAAAGTACCAGTTTTTTAAATAAAGTAATCGCATTCCTTACTATCTAATGAAAATATCTACATCAATAACTACAGGTCCGTTGAAATATCTTATTGTTTACTTCACTGATTTTTTTAAAACTATCATCATCTTCTTGCGCTGTAGCTTTTGTTTACCTTGTCCACAGTCTTGCGCCTCCTCCCCCAAACTCACTGTATTATGGTGAAAATTGCCAAAACTTCCTCCTCAGAATGCATAATAAAGCTTAGTGTGACTTGATTTTAATTGACACACACCGATGTTTTCCAACCCAGTTGTCTATTTTAAGCCATAATAACTAAGGTTTACAAATCGCTTTTTTTCTTTATTCACAAGATTTTCGCCTAAATAAACCAATGTTTTTCACAATAATGGATGACAAAGGCTGTACACAGTATCGTGTATGTAAAATATTAAATGGTTTAACTGTCTTAAGTGCGTTTATTGATGTTGAAATTTTAAATATTTTAATTTCTCACCAAGATTCCGCTTCCAAGAACGAATTGCGAGCTCAAAATGACCGTGAAAAAGTGGGGAATTCCGAATACTGCACATATAAAGGGCAATTAATTAGGGCCAGTACTCTAATTAGCTTTTTCTAAGCTTTAACTTTAATGAATTTTTCTTGAGGTGGATAGTGTGTGAAATTGGTGAGCAAAAGATTACTTGAATGGTTAGGGTTTTGTAGCAATTAATACATACTCATAAAGCCCCCTCGACTTCTTTGAGCAATAATTCAACGATTACGGTCATTTCAGTTAGGTATCAGAATGTATTCCCTTGGTCTACTTACTGGTTGACCAATTTTGTGGAAAATCCAAAACCCTGAAATCGCATTGAAAGCCTGGATTCCGGGTTTGAGTAGTTTGCTCAGTGTGGGATCAAATGTAGGATGATAACAAACATGACGATAGTATGGAGTAGATAATCAAACAGCTTACGTTGTGTTAAACGACGACTTCAATGTCCTTCTCAGTTCAGACGTGTTTTAATTGTTGGAGGCCGATTTTTTCGATGTAGCTATATTATTGTGATATGACCAATGTAATTGAATCAGAAATTAGTGGCGCATTGCTCATTCGGTTACATTTTCAGATTTTATGCACCGAAACGCTGCAGATGTCTTTGATTAACTTACTGTGAGGTTGATCTTTCATTTCTATTTTTTTGTAGAACACATGTTTACATGCCTACTTTTATCCCTTCATATGTAAATTTACAATAAATTCACCCTAACATTACATTCCCGATTCTTCGGCCTGTTTTCGGTAATAATTTCACGAATGAGGGAATCCCAAGGGGATTCCAATCTTATATTTAACTTCAAAATCTAACGATAATGCTCGTGTTAACTGAAGTTACTTACTCTCGAAAGCATTCCAGGGGCGGGCCAAGATGGTTGTTTTAAGGGGTCCTTCTCAAGATTGAGAACCAAAAATGCTGAAAAGAAATTAAAATCACCACAAAATTAGATTTTTTGCCGTCATATTTCACTTTCTATGCCGCTAATTGCCTGAGATTTTCTCAATCCTCTGAACAACCGCGATCTAGCACTAACTTAAATGTGTAAACTCTATTGATCTAGGTTTCTCTGTTGGGAACTTCGAGATCATTGTAATCAATGGCTACAGACACCAAGTCATATGACTACAACCAGCTTTGATTGATCTGAGTTCTGTATTTATCATAGGTGCAGCTTGAACTATTCGTTGTCCGCCAAAACGAACAATCAAAAGTCAGGTATTCGAACCGTTGATAGCGAAGGGAAGAGCCATAAAATATGCTTCACCATTTTGGACTAATAAATCACCAGACAAAATCTTGGGGTAAAATTTCAATCCGCAACTTACGTGAATCGACTTGACGACAGAATTCACGGTAAGAAATAAGATCTGGATTGTCATTTTTCCTGTAGTAGTTGGCTATCATCTGTACCTCAGGACGAGTTAGTTGGGCCTCTTTTCCAATGGCCAGAAGCAAAGCACAGACAAATTGGTGTTCAGTGACTGCATCGTGGCGCAATTTGTCGTAGTCTGTAAAGAATTCCATAACTCGTATTCCCCGTCTATGAACAGCAAATTTAATTCTATCCATTATCATATGCAACGAAGGTCGGAGGTAATTTTCGTACGGCTCCGGAATACCTGTGCATTGCTCCCGCTTTCATAATAACAATGAAATTGAAATAAATTAACTTCAGTAGCAAGTGGCATGTATCGTAACGCCTAATAAACATCAATCCAAAACGCGTCACCCATATCCAAAGCAATAAAAGTTGCTTTGAACTAGGACATTTTAACGAAGAACATAATATTTCTCTCTAGAAGTTCAGTGAATATCACGAACTCCTGATTAATAAATCACAAGCGACAAACTATACATGTAATTCTAAGAATATTGTTACGACATATGGATAATCCATCAACACATCAGAGTTATAATAGATGACTCTTCAGTATATCAGAGGTTCTTCATGAATTCTCATTTTAAAACGACGAATTAATGTATACATTAAATTGGAAGCTCTCGACAGACAGGGAAACAAACTGGAAATATGGAAAGGATTATCATAAATGAAGCATTACAAATTTCATAACATTTTGTTGGCCATTTGCATTTTGAGCGATTTGACCATAGTGTTTTGCTTCAAAGTGTTTTTGTTGGTTAGCAAGACCATGGTAATACTTTTGGAACATTTATTGATCAGACAGATTTCCGGCAATATTCCTTAGACGTTTTGATTAACTACATTTAACATCACTCGGCACCCAACAGGGTGAAATTAATTTATTGGTGCCGTTAATTTAATGATTTATTCACTTGCGTTAGTAAAATGTTGAGCTTATTTTTTCGCCTATTGGCAGAGGTCATAAATAACAATTATTGCTAAACATTGTGAACTTGATGCGTTGTGCACAATTATGGAGTCAAATGCAAACTATTGGTATTGATACATTTTATTGAGAAACTTTTATAATCATTGTGTTTTCTCTACATCTTTTATCAAGCCTTAATTCTGCCTTAATCTTTGCTTTTTATACATTGATTACATTAGTTCAGTTAGAATCCCGGACGACAGGTATTACTTGCAGAATAATAACTCGCAGATATGCTAGTGGTCTCAAAATTGAAACTTTGCAAATAACTCAATGAAGAGTCATTTGCTAGTTTTAGTTTCAATAGTTTCTCGTTAAAGACAAAACGTATACAACACTAGCATACAAACCGGATGTAAAGAACTCGGGATACGAGTCTTCAATAAATTTTCCCTGGCCAACACAAACAGTTGCTCTGCCATTGTACGCTGTCATCGTAAGGCCTCACCTGGAGTGCTGTGTTCAGGTCTGGGCACTGCAACTTCGGAAGGATATCAAAGTCCTAAAACATGTTCAGAGACTGGCAGCCCGGATCTTTAGGGTCAAAATATTACTCAACTACTGGGAGAAACTTAACTACTTGAACCTGTTTTCCTTTGAAAGAGAATCTCATTAAAGTGTACTAAGCCACCAGGAATATGAAGCAGTCGCCCATTGAACATGTGTTTACTTTGAGTGTCAACAACATTTTTTGAGGGCAAAAGTACACATTAAGACCACTGGGTTCAGGCTAGTAATAAGGTACTGCTTCGTTGCAAACCACCTCATCTAGTTAAATGTACCACAATAATGGGCTTCAAACTACAGCCGGACAAGATGTGGTATCCTTTTTTATCGGAACTGCCTTAGGAATCAGGGCCCATTTGATTTTACTGATAAAATGCACGTAACAGATAATGCACCATCTTTCTGTTCATTCCAATTCCCAGATACCAATCATTTTTTGGAAAGTAGGAAGACATATCACAATCGCAGGTGAGTCAGCCCACGGACGGAACCCGTCAATGACACAACTGCCAAAATTTCAGGGTCTTCCTGCGTCCTTTCGTTTATATATATATATATATATATATATATATATATATAACACCAATCTTAACATATACGGCACCA
>UZAN01054085.1:0-15882 GCA_900618425.1 Echinostoma caproni
GTGGCTAACCTCCTGAGCTAACGGAGACGGATAGAACGACGACAGGCTTGAACTAAATGCGCAAAGACCGTAGGGAATAGGTAGTTCGGGTGAAAATTGGTACTCCCCTGAATTTCCCTTTGGCCGTGTGACGCGAGGAAGGATTTTGTTGGGCGGTGTGTTGATCGATCTGTGAAAATCCTTCCTGTAAAGCCCAGTCATTCCATCTCGGTTCCACATTTCGTGAAGTTTACGTTACATTCACNACTCCCGTTGTATATTTACACATCAATCCTACCATTTGACTTTGTTTGTTTATCTGCTTCAATTTTTATCCTACTTGTTTTAATCGCGACTTGAGCGCTCACATTTGGCTCGTTCATGTGCAGCGTGACGGTGAGCGTGCTATTCTTACCCGGGCTCATTTTCTTTCATTCAGATTTGTTGAATTACGCTCACAGTAACACTTGGCTCTTGTTTTCAAGTTGTTTCGAGATCACTTTGAGGTTTGTACAGTTTTTCTTTGATTATATGATCGCTTATTAATGCAGTACCGTAGAAATTTGCCGGATCATTCGTTTTGTTGACGTTTTTGGATCCAATTTCGGCTACGCGTTGCTCGTTGATCTGTTCGGGAGTTACAGTGGCGCAGCAAGGGTTCCTGTCTGAGCAATCTTTTGCAATTTTTGGATGAAGCCAGCGAGATTGGATGAGGATAAGGAAGTGGAACTATGCTATCTGGACTTAAACAAAGCATTTGACTCAGTATGTCCTCACTTGCTTTTGTTCAAGATAGATGCTCTCGGGGTAATGGGTAACATCCACAAGTGGCTAACAGCTTTCCTGACCGATCAGAACTTCCAGGTTTGGGTCGGAGAAGCGAACTCGCCATAGGAAACTATTGCTATTGGTGTTCCTCAAGGACCGGTTCTAGGTCCACTCCTATTCTTGCTCTACATCAATAAACTGCCTGAACGCCTTGACTCGACTAGCTATATATTTGTGGACGACGTCAAGGTGGTAGGAGCAAATATGAGGGCGGAACTAGGGAGAAACACAGGAGAAGTGCTCAAGTGATCAAGCACAGTTGATCTGCCTCTCAACAAAGAAAGGAGTCATATCTTGATCACTGGAGACGGGGGGCTGGTAGTGGGAAGTAGTCATGGCGGTCTTTCACTAGGAACGACACAGAAGGTTAGAGATTTAGGAATCAAAGCATAGCATACTACAAATGGGCCGAAAATTGTGCCGCAGCTGCTCATTGTGCTCGTAGAGAGTTTTTAGAATGAGGTCGGCACTGACACAAAGGAAACCGGAGATATTCTTACCTATATACAAAGCCATTGTTCGACCGTATTTGGAGTATTGTATACAAGCCGGGGCTCCCATCTTCAAAGGGACGCCGCTTGTCTCGAGGGGGTCCAACGATTAGCCACTAGAATGATCGAAGTAAAGCGAAGGAAGTCATATAAGCAGACCGCAGGACCTTGGACTCTTCTCCTTGGAAAGAAGAAAACTCCGAGGTGACTTCATAGAGACACTCAAAATTATGAATGGCCTATCAGGGACGGATCAAGCAGTGTTTTTCGAGAGGATGCAAAGCAATACTAGGGGGCACATGTACAAGCTGAAGAAAGTGCGCACGAGACTAGCGGTGCGCTCAAACTTCTTCAGCAACATGGTAGTCAGCTCACGGAATGAGTTATCACAGGAGCTGGTAGAGCAAGGGAGTGTCGATGCTTTCAAAAGCAGCTCGATAAGCGCTGGTTGAACTACTTCTCGAATTAGACGCATAGGTTAAGGTCTGGAAGAAGTTGTAGGCTTTCTCATCTACTAACCACCCCATAGGGGAACGCTTCCAAATGTGAAATCTCTCGCTTGAACAAGGGGAGAAGACTTTTTCTCCTTTATCTTTCCTTGAAGAGGCAGAGACGATTGGGACGAGAAGAAAAAGCGCAGAACTACAATGTAGATCACTCGCAGTGGTAGGGGCCAACAAGTGACTTACTACCGAAGGAACTCTGAACGCTCGATTGGCCGTGGCCATCTCCTTTCCTGTGCAAACTGACTAACTGACTGACTTACGGGCGTTAAGAGGAAGTCCCATACCTCCGATAATTCATGAATCTTGTCTAAGTCTCTCTGTATCGACTCCCCTAGCGCGGACCAGACTATTTTCACATCGTCAGTGAACTTAAAGCAGGGGTCTTTGAGGTCCCGGCTAAGGTCGTTTATTTATAGCAGAACAAGGAGTGAGCCTAGGAATGACCCCACTACGAATCATTCCTCTTTGTGACCTGTATTCTGCTACACTAGCCTCGAAACTCCGGCCTGTCACGCATTTTGTGATCTACGACATCACCCAATGGGTGAGTCTAAACCTGCTCAGTTTCATTAGAAGCAGTTGATGGTTCACCGAGTGGAAGGCCTTGGCGAAGTCAAGGTAGTAAACCCGTATCCGTTCCCCTCGATAAATGCGCCTTGTCACTTCGTCTAAGAAGCAAAGTAGGCTGGACAGGCATGACCGTTTCTTGAAGAAACCGTATTGGTCTGCGGTAAGCCGACCATTAACGACGAGATAGTGGGCGATCCTGTCGATCCTGTAAGGTTTTCCCATTACTTTTAGTACTGCTGAGGTCAGGCTCACAGGTCGGTAATTTGAACACGATTCCCTATCTACCCCCTTGTGGATTGGTCCAACCGTTGTCAGTAGCCAATCCTCTGGCAGCCTACCCGTCTCTAAAGAGGCGTTGAAGAGATTGCTCAGGGGCACTGCAAGCCGTCCCGTCAGAGGTTTTAGTACAGCTGGGTAAATCCCGTCAGGGCCTGTAGCCTTCGTAGCCGCTAGTCTTTCGAGAGTACTTTGGACTTCGTCGACACTTATGAGGTTCTCATCCACGGATGTGGTTGGCTGCCCTCTTGCCGCTTGCTGTCCCGGTGCTCCTGGATCCTCACGGTATATTTGCTAAAAGACACGGAATAGTGCTTCTGCTTTTCCCGCTCCTGACGTTTCTCTTTCCCCCTGTACGTTTTTAACGCACCCTACTTCTCTTCGGAGCCTGGCTTTTGATTGCACGTAGTTGAAGTATGAATTCGGGTTCCTCCGTGCATTCCGTGCCAGGCTCATCTCGTAGGCTTGCCGACACTCATTTTGGAAGCGAATTGCTCGTTGACGTTCCGCCCTGTAGTGCAACAGAGATCTGTGTCCTCTGTTCTGTAGGTAGCGTCTCCAAGCTGTTCCTTTGCCTCTGAGTGCTCGTCCTAGACAAGCACACTACCACGGGGGGAGGGGTATCATGTCTCCTAACCCCTCCTGCCGCCTGATCTGTTAGCCTCAGAAGATTACGTTTTACCAGGTCCCATTGGTCGGCTACCCAGCCGAACTCCCCCTCTAACGTTCAATTAAGCCGTTCATCCCTGTCTTTGATGTCCTGGGGGATTTTTTGATGCCATTGGCATCTATATTTATCTGGCACGGACTGCCTCCTAGACTCATGCGAAACTTGAGGAATCCATGATCGATCTTTCCAATCGGTTCCTGGATTTCTAGATTCTCAATCTCTGACATGAACTTGGTTATCACAAGATCAAGGGTCAATGGGGATTGCTCATCTCTCCAACGCGTTTGTAGGTTAACATGCTGGACCAGGGTTTTTTCTCGTGCCATACCTAACAGGAGTTCGTCGAAACTGCCTCCTGTGGAAAAGCCGTCCTCCCAGTTAGCCTCAGGGGCATTTAAGTCCCGCAGAAGTAGTATGCTCCGATGAAATCCCGCTAACTCCTGAAGGAGAGCCACTAAAGTTTCATCTTCACTGCTTGAGAATGTAAGGCTACGGTAACAGCACAAGATGGCTATTTCCCTGTGGGGAAATTTCACTATGGTCGTCCCCACCTGAAGGTTAAGTGTGATTACCCACGGACCATCATATTGCTCGTAGTGCTGTCTCACTACCAGGAGGACTCCACCGCCAGCTCTACCATCCTGCCAGTCAGTCCTGCTTTCAATGTAACCCGTGAGGCACTGGGCTGTCATGATCTCCTCCGGTGGCCTCCACGTTTCAGTGACTGCAATCACATCTGCTCCCTGAGAGCCCAACCTAAGCTCAGGCCACTTGTTCCCTATGCTGGCCGCATTAGTATGGGTGACAAGTAGACCTAACCCCCCTGGATATGTGCCCTATCACGGAGTTGTANTAGATCCGAGCACTTTGACCGTTCTTTTGGTCGAAGGGCTTTATCTTTCTGGTCCACTTCGATGTGGGACTTCTTTCTGCTCGATACCCCTAGGTTTTTCTGGGGATTTTAAACACGCGAGGGATGTTCCAAGATTAGTGGGTAATGGACTCTTACCTGGTTGCACCTTGTAATAATAATAATAATAATGGTATGTTTCACGAAGCTCGTGAAGCATGCTAGTGTGCATGATCAAATGTACAAAAATTTAAAAATGAGAGTGGAGACAAAAAGTAATAGTAAAGAGTGTAAGAACGTAATTTCCAAACGGATACGAAAGATATCGTAAATGTCCAATACGGTGAAAGCGAAACACAAAGATGATTAGTTCACATGATGGGGCATTGGGGGTGATCAATTATGTAGAGCGAATCAATGGAAACAGGTTTGTTATGCATGACGATGCTTAACGAATGCATGCTATGTCGCTGTCACGAGTATGTTGCGCTCCAGATTTTTCCCCTAGATGCGTTCTAACTATATTTTCTAGTACCTTGCATAGCACACTAGTTAAGCTAACCGGGCGATAGTTTTTTACATCTGTCTTCTTACCACCCTTGTGTATGGCTACCACCGAAGTTGTTCTCCAGTCGGGCAGTAAATTCCTTCAGCTAGAAATGCCATAAAAAGTCTGAAAATCGGACCGCAATTATATCAGCAATCGGCTTGATGATCACTGGGCTAATTTCGTCTGGTCCCGAAGTCCCTGATACCTTCAGACCGCCTAGTACCTCAGATGTTTGATCGAGTATTACCCGTAGTTTCTCCACTACGTTTGTTGCAGAGGGCTGGAAAGCACTTGACTCACCAGTGTCTAACATTTGCACACTGCTAAATCAAGCGCAGAATGCATCAGTTTTACTCTGGTTTTAAGTTATAACCTGATCTCCCTCAAGTACCAGTGGGCCCATCTCTTCTTTGGTGGAGCCCTTTTAACTGGACGTACCCGTAGCACTTCTTTGGCTCCATCTCCAAATTCTAGGTCAGCTTCATTTCGAATAACCTCTTCTTCTCCTTCACTAGGTTAACCAATGCATTTCTGTGGGCTGTGTAATTAACCCACGATCTGTGGGTACCGGTTAGTTGATGGGCTCGCCAGCTTCGGCCTCGGTACCTAATGGCCCTAGCTACTGCAGCGTGCCACCACGGCGATTTTCCCCTGTGCCGCCCATGTCTTAATGGGGCAAACAGGTCCTGGAAGTTGAGGAGGTTGTGTTTGATTAACAATCAGCATTCCCCGACAGCTATGGTGTCTCGCTCAAAAAACCAATGCATTCGTGCGGTGTATTGCCGAAGCCTACTTACGTTCATTCTGCAAAATTCCCCTTACATTCGTAATCTACGTACGGTTGGTTTTCTCTGGCTATCGACCCCGATGAGGAGGTGATCACTTTTACCGATCGGTGGATATCCAGTGACACAAATTACATCCCGTTCCCTTTTGGAAAAGACAGAATCCAGTAGGGAGGGTTCCTGCTGAGCTCTAAACCACGTGCAGACTGCATTATGCTGAAATAGTGCCTTTGTGCTCATCCACTCTAAATACCTTCCTTCCTGACTATCTTGGGTGCACCTTAATGCCATCCAACCTATATGAGGTAAGTTAAGGTCACCAACTATGTGCAGCTTCGCTGATCCCTGAACTAAGACGTCTAGTGCATCAATCAGTTCCCGGTCATCGGTGACCTCAGCACCGGGACACCGATAGACGCAGGCCATCGTAATCGTGTTGTCCGGTGACACCAGAGTTACGGCACATAATCGAACACTGTGCAGGTTCACCGAAACGTCGCTAACCATGTGCACAATGTCTTTCCTTATGAGGAAGGCTACTTTTCCTGGTGCTAGAGGCCGATTCTATCTATGAATGACGAAGCTTTCTAACACTAAACCTGGTGCCCTATCTTGGTCCTTAAGCCATGTTTCCGATACAGCTATTACAGCTGCATTTAGGTCACATGCTGCTGCAAAGAGTTTCATCCACTTATTTCTAATACTGCAGATGTTGGTTACAAGCAACCGACAGCTTCCTGTGGATGAATTATGGTGCTAATAATTCACTCTATCCTGAGCCTCGGGCGCAGCATCTGAATGAGTTGCAAGTTTTTTGACGACTTGCTACCTTCATCCTCCTTACTTGCCCATAGAAACGACGATTTCAAGTCTACAGGGGGTTCTATCGGGGTCGAGCTTCTCTTCAGGGGAGTGTCTGCTGCTACCCCAGCACCATAGATGACAGGGCTGTTTTCGGTTGTCTCTGTGACGAGACAGCTTTGCCATTCCTCATCCTCCATGACATCCTTGATCACCACTATCAATGACACCTTTTTTCGGCCGGTCGTTAAAGATCGGTTTCCACCAGTCACCCGAAATGGCTCGGCAAAGGACAGGTCAGGTCGGTTCATAGGACGTAGCGGCGAGGTGTCAATTTGTCCAGATTCTTGCACTTATGGGCTCCATGGATTCCCTGGTGCTTCGATAACAGAAAGATAAAAACTCTTCTTCAATTAAACTAACTGTAGAGAACTACCAGGAGAGACCCCTTTCGCAGGACTCCAGTCCGAGGGGATTTGTCAAGAATGGTGTTACAGCTTACAGATTCATGGGACGACCAGACTATTCATTGGGACTAAGAAGTTGATGTGAAGAAGTAGAGGTGTCTAATAGAGGTGGAGGATAAGTAAAGGATAAGCATAGAGCTTGTAGAGAGGTTGGAAGGAGAGTGAATCAAGAGAAGAGGAATCATTGGACGGCGGAGGTTTAGCAATAAATGGATATCGATCCAGAGTTACCTGTATCTAGACTGTTCAATTCAGTTCCCGCCCCCCCCCTCCGAACACCCTATTACATACCATGTCTAGTCTGCGTTTGAAGTCTGCTGTCGAGTTGGCAGCGATGACTTCATCCGGCAGTCTATTCCAATTATTCACAACTCTCGTTGCGAACGAGGACGCTCTAAGCCGAGTCCTCACTCTATCTTTAACCAGATTCAGTGTGCCCTCTCAGGTTCCTTGTTTCACTGAGCTTGAGCAGCGCTCCATCTGGTACATCCATAAAACCTCTCAGGATCTTGTACGCTTTGATCAAGTCCCCGCGTCACTCAATGAGAAAAGGTTTAAGGCTTCAAGACGCCTCTCCTAAGATAGATGTCTTAAGTCCGCAAACCATTTAGTGGAGCAACGCTGCACCGATTCTAGCGTTTTCATGTACCGGATCAGAAACGGGATCTAGGCCTGGATGCAGAATTCGAAGTGCCGGGATCACAAGTGCTCAAACGCACAGTTCAGGTCAGGTCCGGTCAGGTCGCACAGGACAGTAAAGGCTTTCTCCAACCGAGCGTCCAGATTCTTGCTCCAGCCGGAACCACGCTCTTTCGGAGCTTCCATTTCTTGTCGACCGTTTGACCACAGCCAATTTCTTCGTCCTGAATAGCCTTCCTTTTAGGGTTCGTATCTGCAAAGGGAGGTTATTGGAAAATAGGCAAAATGGAACAACTGCTGTCAATGTCTTGAAGTCTTGAAGTATTTCATGGATTCGAGGGTAGGCCCAATGGTCCCGAATCTTGGATTGTCAGTTTTCGCTTGATGGATAATACCCGTTGGCGAGAAGTTGAAAGCATGACCCGCTAGTAAGGGTGATTCATTGGGGATTCAGGTAATTGAAGGAACAACTTAAAAGGAAAGAGGGAAGAGCTGCAGTATCTGCTTACAGTGTAAATTTATGCGCATCTGGATGGTTTACATGTACGTAAGTAAAATTTGACATAATGCACGCTTACGAAAGAAATTCATGATAATTTGTTTCCAAAAAGGTTTTCTGGTTATTTTACGTTTACGTTTCTGCTTTGTTTTTTGTTTTGTTTTTGCATGCACAAAAATACATATCAACAAAAATTATGACTGAATGCAGTTGAAATAAGTGCATTTAAAACGGGAAGGCGGTGGATGAAGAGATAGATGCACAGATCGAGAGGGAGCAAGTAATAGCACTTGGTGGTAGCGTGTTTAAGACCAAGAAATATATCGCGCTTGTGGCTGAACATACTTTTTGAAGGCGTGTCAACAACCTCTTGCGGGATGCTGTTCCATAATGGAATGACTCTATGGGTAAAGAACCAGTGACGAACTCGAATTCAGGGCCAAGGTTTAAACAGATTTTTGCTGTGAACACACAGAGAATCTAAGTTACATGAGGTGAAAAACTGATTGACCGTGTCCGTGGAGAACAAGTGGTAAAAAGAAAAAGGTACGCTTGAATACGGCAGGTGTTTAAGGGTAAATGTTCAGTGTGGTCAGCCGGATGGGGTATGGTACATGGAAGAGACCTAAAACTAGCTTTGTGACTGCTCGCTGAACTCGTTCGAGGGAGTTATGATTACCCACAACCCCAAAGATTCGATTTGGGCTCCGTGTTCTAATAGCGATCTTACATAAGTGTCATATAAAGGTTAAAGTCTTCTTCATCAAAGCGAGGGGACGAGAGCTTGATAAAGTTGAGTACCCCAGAAACCTTTTTCGGGTTTTTTAGTGGTACCAAGGGAAGAATAGAGAATTAGATAACCAAAAGCCAAGGATCTTACGCTGTCTGATAATAATAATGATATTACTCGGTTTACAACGAGAGACATGCGAATGATGAACAATCAAGGCGGAATGATAAAATTACATTGCCACCACAAAACGAAATCAAATGTTCTCACAAAGGCACGTCAATTGGGCGGACATGAACGGTACATGCCCCTCCCCCCGCTTAGCTGTTTATGCCACAGTAACTAAGCTACTAAAAAGCAGTATATATGAAAAAGACTCAAACCGTAGAATAATACCCACCTTAAATTAATATAAAAATATGAAAAGCAACAATAATTACACTGATAAGATTAAAAAGTGTATAAAATTATGAATGAAAGAAATTTACAAAGGATAAATCTGCTTTTTATGGTCCATAAATGTAGATATATCGTTCGGAAATGTTTCGTATGAAAAATTAAACCATAATCTGTATTGAACCTCAGCTAAATGATCCCAACTCATCTCACCAACGGATCCGTGCACGTTCTTCAATCTTTTCTTAATACGGCTCCAAAATGCCTTAACACTGTTTGTATGCACGCCGCTGGTAGGGTCAATAGATCCAACAGAGTGATTTACAGTTGAATGCACATAACCGAGTGAACTGAGGGAGCGATAGGCTGCCCATTCGTCACTATGGATTGTTGTTCCTGGAAGCAGTCATTGTTGTATGATGGGAATTAGGGTCTAGCAGAACGATCAGGAACCCGTTGATAATAGCCTTTCCTTTGATTCCGATTGTACATACCAAAGATTCAAATGGTGGAATGCGGTCTTCCTCTGCCGAATTTGCTCTTGACCGCAACTGTTTCATCCACCTCCACAACAGTATTGGGTCCTCCCAGTTGTGTGGTCATTGAACACATCACTGAAGAGCATATATCCCTGTAATATGTGTACCACTGTATGGCGCTT
Source organism: Echinostoma caproni (assembly GCA_900618425.1). Classification (NCBI taxonomy): domain Eukaryota; kingdom Metazoa; phylum Platyhelminthes; class Trematoda; order Plagiorchiida; family Echinostomatidae; genus Echinostoma; species Echinostoma caproni. The sequence goes on from UZAN01054085.1 coordinate 9,699, forward strand.
TTCCTGCTCATATTAGCCAGGATTGCTGCACGCGTCACAGATTCCTCCATGACGAAATAAACAGTGATTTCCACAAGTTTATCCAGAGATAAATTGGACTTGGCAAAAAATGTTCCAGTACGTATGGAGCTATGCCTCTTGCATTTACAGCAACGTAAAACACAGGGATCCTTGTTGTGGCTGTACTCCTGCACAGATATTAGGTATCTACACACACAATTTCTCCTTTAGAAGGAGACCACGATCCTGAAGGTATTCAACACAAGCCAAACGTTCGATTTGATCAAGGATTTTATGCAAGTTGGAACGGCCCGACATCATTTCATATTCATTAGTTAAAACAAAAACGACCATAATCAACTCTTTGATAAGTAGTCAGAAATTATTGGTTATCATGTATTATGGTAAAAAAATTCACATAATTCTTTTCAACGTCATAGGATAGCAAATGTGGCCTTGAATAGAAATGAGCGGGGGCATACATCGTTCACGTCAGCCGTCAATTGTGGGAATGGGTCATACTGCAAAACTATTCAATGGAATGTACCGCTGTTATAATGTTTCATTTGATGATGTAACTCAACACAGTTTCAACTTCAAGATCATCGGATTGATTGTAACGTTAGGTACCTTGAGCCATTCTAGGTTGAGTGTGAGTCGTAAGCATGTCTCACTGGACCTTTTGTTCATGGTTGTTCTTTAGTTTCTCTGTTTTGTAGGTTGTTTGAAAATCCCCCTTCCACGGAGAACCTGTCGTCCAAAGTATCTCCTACCCTTGCAATTAGCGCGTCTGTACTATGTCGCATTTACAAGTTGACTCAACAGACTAAACAGGTTTTTGCGAGCGGCATTCTGACAGCGCTATTGACACCAGAAACTCGGATCGTGTAAGCAAAACTCAACCTTCTGCTGTGCATTACGAATTATTGGCCTGTTAGAATGATACAATTTCGCTGAATGAGCAATTATGTTCAAATGCCACAAAGATCAATGCTGTGTAAAAACCACAAAATATTCGAGTGTTTAAAACAGCAAAAAAGAAGAAAAAATATTCTAGAATGCGTAGAAGTGTTCCTATATCCGTAAGCTCATGCTTACGGATGCGTGTAGAATGAATCGTCTATAAAAATTCAATAAACCCAAAAACGCCTTAAGGTCTTTGACTGAGGATGGTAAAGTGTTTTCTCGGATAGCATGTACTTCATCCTCACATGGTAAAATACCCTCGTGTGTGACCTTGTGATCAAGGAAAATCAGTTCCTTTTTATCAAACTCACATCCGGGATTAAATACAATACTTTTGTTAGCTAAATGTTGAAATAGTGAAGTCAAATGATGATAATGTTGATCTACATTGAAAGAGGCAATAAGCGAATCGTCAATGTAAACGTGAACAAAATCTAAATCTCGGGCTACACTGTCGATAAACCTCTGGAAAGTCTCAGCAGCGTTACGCAAACCAAAAGATATACGTAGGAACTCACACAGACCGAAAGGAGTCGTGACAACAGTCTTCTCGACATCTTCAGTGGTGACTTGGATCTGATGATAAGCTTGTACCAGATCGATCTTAGAAAAAATAGTCGTGCCATAAAGTGAAGCTGTAAAGTCGTGTATATGTGGGATGGGATAACTATCGAAACGAGTCACTGTGCTAGGTGACCGATAGTCGCCACATGATTGCCAGCCAATGCTGTCTTCTTTTAGGACCGTGTGTAGAGGAGAGGCCCGTGGAATATGAGAAGTACGCACGATACCTTTTGAAAGTAACGTGTCGAACTCACTCATAGCAAAAGCTAATTTGTCCGGTGCCAGTCGGTGAGGTCGCACCGTGACTGGTGGACCCTTAGTGACTATGTAGTGTGCAACACGATCAGTCACTAGTGTTAAGTCCTCAATAGGCTTCGTCAACGTGGGGAATCGGGCGATCGATGTCTGAAAATCCACAGGGATATCAGGCATTAAACCCGTGATTCGGTAAACGTCTGTTCGGGCTTTGAGACCCGTGACTTTGATATTCGACGCTGGGTTGATCAACTGCAGTCTACGTGAATCGACAAGTAATTCATTGTACTGCAAGAAATCGATACCCAGTGTTCCAGTGGAACACTCGCAAGAATGAAAGTCCATCGATATCGTCGTTGCCCTCCTCGGTTAACAGTGAGTTGTCTTGTTCCAAAGGTAGGATTGGGAGTGCCATTCGCAGCGCATAGCCGAAGCGTCATAGCTCGTGGCTTGCTTCTATCGATAGGAAAGACTGATACTTGGGCTCCCATATCTACGAGAAACCTAGGATTCGTGTTAGGTTCACGTACAAAAACAGACGGCCAACCTGGGGAGGCGGGTCGGCGAGTACGGCCGCTTTTACGCGCCGTTTTATCCATTTCCCGTCGCGGAGGTGCAGGGCTTCCTGCAACTGCGAGCTCCTGGTCCGTAACTACGATGGAACCAGCAGTAACCCTCGGTGGGGTCATCCGGAGCTTTGGGTGGTTTGCGCGAGGGTGGCTCCTGAGCATTTGGTTTTTTTTGGCGAACGTAGGCAGGCTGTGCTACCCGTTCCGACCTAGGCTTAGCCCTATAGGGGTTCGCTGTGGGCACCGGGACTCTGTCCTTGAAGGACAAGCGCTGGTGTATGCAATGTGGTCGTGGCTGTGAAGGCCGTACCACATATTTATCGCTATTCCCCCTATAAGGCTGCGATGTCGTGGCAACGAGGAAACTGTCCTCATTACCGACACGTGCAACTATCTTTTTGGCAATCGACGCAGCTTTGTCGATTGAGAAGTCCTCCAGAAGGGCCATTACCGTCGGTTGGACGTGACGTGGCAACGACTCGAGCCACAGCTCTCTGACGATATCAGAGTTGGCGCTTGCTGGGCGTAGACGTACCAGATGCCTGCTTGACGTCGTGTCACCAATCTGGTGTCGAGCCAGCAACTGGCGTGACCTTTCCTCGTTAGAGGACGTGTAGAACTGAAGGATCGCAGCCTTCAGAACGTCCTACGCTTTCTCTTCCGGCAATTTAAGAATAATATCCCTAATGGCGGACATTAGGTTGCCAGTGGAAGTGAACCGTGAGGAAGAAGTGCAAACCAAATTAGATTTGACTTACAAAGTAGACGGTACGGGCTCACCAATGAAGCTAACCGGAGTTGAGGGCCTGCCGGTAAGTCTTCTTACGAGTCTCAAAGGGTGGGCGACCTCCTAGTGTCTCGTTGTCCGAGGTAGACGAAAACACTCGTGGGAGACGTATATTGGCGAATCGTGGTACTAGATAGTACCGAATACGTGCCGAGGTGACGCTAATCAATACAAGCAATAAATGCAGTAGCAAAGCGAAAGCGCGTCACACATGTTGCGTGGGTTTTTACAAGACCCAGCTTTTATATACACTTGAGCGGAAAACCGTGCTCAGCAAAACAAGCAGAAGTAAAATGAAGAAATATCACAGTCGGAGTCAGAGTTGATTGTGAAGAAAATATGAAGGGAAAACGTCCTCGTGGATTGCTTATTTTCTTTGTACAATCAGGGTCTTCGCGTCCTCGCCAACATGGTGTTACAATAAATTGTGCTAAGTGCTCCTTCGGCGAACCTATCATCACCTTCTACGGTCATCGTATCTCCGAATCTGGCGCCGCACGTCTACAGGATAAAGCGCTAGCCATTTCGAAGTGTCCAAAGCCTACGTCGCTAAAGCAGCTTAGACGGTTCCATGCGTTAGTTAACTTCTATCGGTATTTCATTTCTAACTGTGCCACTCTTATATGACCTCTGACGGATCTCTTACATGGCAATTCCAAACAGTTCACGTTCACCGACGACGCGCGCAAGGCGTTTATCAGCCTAAAGCAATCCATTTTCAACATGGCTTCTGTTTCACATTACGTTTCCGGCGCTCCTCGGTTTCTAACGACAGACGTGTTCGACGTAGCGGTAGGTGCGGTTTGACAGCAGCGGATCTACGGCGCCGAGCAACCGCTTGCATTTCTTCTGTAAGCGGTTGCAACCGTCCGAACCACGATAAAGTGCTTTTAGTCGCGAGCTACTCGCCATATACCTCACGATACGGTATTTTCGACGCATGCTCGTAGGCCGTCCCTTCGTCGTCTGCACCGACTACAAGCCACTCATCTACGCCGTCCGCTCAAGCTCCAACAGGTACTCTCCCGGAGTGTCTCGTCACCTGGACTATATCACTCANTTGACCTGCCGCGACTTGCAGAGGCACAGAAGTCCGACCCTTGGCCGGAGATTCTTAAGAGCAACAGATCACTCAAGATCCTGCTCGTTCCTCTTACTACCTCAGAGGGCAAAATCTGGTGTCATTGTTCTGCTGACACCCCGCGACCGATAGCGCCACAATCTCATAAGAAGCAGTGCTTCAATACATTGCGCAATTTATCTCATCCTGGTATTTGTGCTTTGGTAAAGTTAGTCACCCAACGTTTCGTCTGGCCGTAGATAAATCGCAACGTAGCACAATGAGCCCGCACTTGCTTAGAGTGTTAGAGGAATAAGATACATCGACACACTAGGACCCCACTAGGAGTTTTCGACTCTCCGACTGCACGCTTCCAAAACGTGCACGTCGATCTGGTTGGCCCCTGCCACCGTCTAAAGATTTCACATACCTCTTAACATGCGTTGATCGTTTTTCGCGTTGGTCGGAGGCCGTTCCTCTCCCGAATTGCACTGCGAAATCCGCCGCTAAGGCCCTTTAAGAGCACTGGGTCGCCACTTACGGATGCCCAGCCACCATGAATATCGATAGAAGTTCTCAGTTTGAAGGAGCGTTTAAGATCCTACTCAATACACGGAGTTACATTCACGCCCGGACCACCGCGTTCCGCCCTTCAGCTAATACATTGGTCGAACGTTCAGTGAATCGAAGGTTGCCGATGTTCGTCAGAACCTGCAACTAATGTTTTCTCACGTTCGTTTCGAATATCCGTCCCAAGAGGGAACAGAAACAAGGATTGGGTGTGTGAAAAATGATATATTCTGAATCTTTCGAAAGGTTGGAGGTAGGTTTGGCTAGGCCTAGGCTGTTATTTAAGCAACGGCAGCGGAAACCTGATAGTAGATCTGATCAATGCAACAAAAACGTGCAATACAGAGCTCACTGTGGGGAATTGTGTCGGTGCACGCTTTTCGAGTTCATTAAAAGAACGATAGTAATTAAAGCAAAACTTAATCCTGGAAATGTCCAAGTTGCTTTATCCGATAAAGAAACTTTCCCCGGAGGATAGCTATCGCCAACTAATGACAATAAATGCTTAATCTCGTCGGTACACTTGATTGTGTCCGGTAGAGAAGGGTCTTTAAGTAAGAAGGAAAAACCATAGCGGTAGTTTTAACTATCTGATCGAGAGGCTAAATAGCTACTTGATATCTGAACCATGATGGTTCTGATAAATATGCCATGGTTATGTAACCATGACTGGATAATCCTCAATTATGCATGACGGGTTGGAGACTGACCCGTCCTGCTGCTAATCACCAGTGAGGGTACGTGATTTGATGATCACGGCCAGCTTAAATGGATCTCTCAGGGAGATTGGAGAACAACAAGAGGCAAGAAAAGAAAACTGCCGTTGCGAAACTGTCGGTTGAAGAACAGCTACAAACGATTTCACCGTAAGCTCAAGGCAGCCCTTAAAGCACACTCCGGTTTTGATTGGCATGAGGCCCTTCAGATTGTTCTTTTAAGCATCCCGAAAACGATAAAGGCCGACTTGCACACAACACCGGCAGCTTCAGCTTTCAGCTGCACCCAGCGCCTTCCCGGGGAATGCGTTGCGAAACACACCTGCGCAACTTCAACTACGCCGATTTCGCTCAACAGCTTAGCCATTTTGTGCGTGAGGTCCACGCGGCAGACACGCGCCAACAGAACGGCCCGTTTACATGAAATGGAAAAGATACTACATATACGAATAATAATGAAATAAACGTTACATGGAACGGACTGACAGAAGGATTGTCCAGCTGGTTGATTGGTCCTGATCTTTGGATGTGTGTCTCCGGTTGATGATGTGCAGTATTGCTAAAATGCATGACTGCGACAGATAACGGACCGCTTAAGGATATCTGTTAATGTATGCGTAATGCTCCAGTAACACTCGGAGAACACGTGCGCCGTTACGAATGTAACAGACAGACGCAGGTTTGGGCCACACAGACG
>UZAN01054087.1:3462-15881 GCA_900618425.1 Echinostoma caproni
TCTCAGTTGAATGCAACCGGACACATTTGACGTTATTCAAATTCTACACTACGCATGTCCTAGCTGTGTTTCAATAAAGAGTGTGGTAAGCGATTAAATCATACAGTGGTGAGTACCAAATCTGTGCACACCACCGAAAGAAACTCTGAACGATCAGTTGGTCGTGACGATTTCCAGTTTGGAACTGACGCGAAATGAACTGTACACTCACTCGCAGCTATCGAAGGGAGGGTAGTCATATGATGACATCCAATACCGTCTCTCTGCATGTACCAGTCCTCCTTTGCGTCTCATTTTAATAACGCACTTAGGTCACTTCTTTGATTAGCACGTGTATGCTTTCACTTTCTACACGCTCGATCACGCGTTCGTATCTTCCATTTTGTGACTCCTCGGGTTTATCCACAATGCAGCCGTCTTTACCTTATGTGGCGCGTCTCGTTCTGCTTTTATACCAACGCTCGTTAATGCCATCTTTCCGGGCGCCCGATAGAACAGCGCGTACGGGCGTTATTCTCGCATGAAATAGTAACGGACATAAGAGAAACACGGTAATAACACCCAAATGAAACCGAAAATGCAATGAAAATCAATCAATCAATCTCTTTTACGAATACTGCATCATAGTTCGAACCGCTCCTCCTATCCCGCCTTCGCAGATGAACTTACATGCAGGTTCAGTGGTTTATTAACTGACAGCTCCATCGCGCAACACCGAATTTCAATGTTTGATGTGCAAACAGTTCAGAATTCACGAATTACGCGAATGACGAATCAGAAATCGAGAAGCACGAATTATGAATCAGGTATTCTGAATCACCGACGCCACGGAAACATGGAATCCCACTGGTGCATGCACGATGGTATCACACGTAACCCAGACTTAAGGAACTAGCCGAAATGTGGCAATTCCGTTATTGGAAAAAATCAAGAGGATTAAATAACATGTACAAAAGCAGGAAATTGGTTATCCGGGTATCCACGAATCACGTCCTCGTATTCCAGAAGGGACACAGATTCTCTCAAGACCACACGGTTACTGATTAGTCGGCGCAATCAGCCTATAAATTGTTGTCCAGAAACTGTAACGCGTACGGACTTTGCTCGCGTAATCTGCAAAGCTTGACTGATCACAGTTGTCCAGGGACTGTAACGTGTCGCCCTTAGGTTTCCGCCATCCCGTGGGTTAGTATTGCCACAGCAGCATTCGACTGTGTTCAGAGAAGAACGCACCAACTGAGATACAGCGAAATAGTTCCGGAAAAAATAGTGTACCTTTTAAAATTAGTGGTTTGAAGAAGGTGGACTTCAATTGAAGGATATCCTGAGCTATTCAATGTATTCGGACAATGGATGGAAAATAGAAAGGGAAAAGAAAACCGCAAAAGTATGCTTTCAATGGGATAAATAAAGTGTTCATAGAACCTTTATCAATCTGTGTGGGCAATCTCTATAATCAAAGTGGAAATTCCGTCGTAAAGAGTACTCAGACTAACGCACCAATTTCGCTTATAAAGTGTAAACTATGGTCAACGGAATGCGTAGAGAAAGGTGATATTATGGATATGTAGCAACACGTTAACAGAGTTGGATACTAAGAAAAATGATGTTTTAGCGATAGCATTATACGTAAGCATAACCGATATCACCGTTGAGGTTGTTTTTCTGATCAGAGTCAAAAATACTTAGGAATAGGTATTTCCATGTCGTCTTTACTTATCGTCGCGTATATCGAAGGGATTTGTCCAAACTCAGTTACGGTCTCGGTGGCGACCCTGTGAGCACAACCGACTGTGTAAAGTATTACAATGGGTGTCAAAAGATATTAAAGTTGTTTGGTTAGACGGATGACGCCACCCACGCCCGATATTCAGGCAGCCACAAAGAGATACGGGCTTCTCATAGCAAACACCTTTGATAAATTAAATATAGGAATGATCTCGCTTCCTCTTTCAAATGTTTATCAAGCGTTATGCATATGATTGCGTCATTCACCCACAGTTTTCGACACAAACGTTTCACCAGTTGTGGAGAAGTAAAGAAATTGTGACATCTCGGGACAAAGGTCAGTCTTGATGCGATGGGCAAAGGCAATACGATATTTAAATAAATAGCTCTGATCACGATCTTCGTCGTTGAGTGTACAAAATAAATGGATCCAGAATAGACTTAGGATTTGGCACATAAATGTTACGCATAAATTACAAGGCGAACGGAAAAATCACGATTACAACCAATAATTCTCATGAACATCGCCGAACATGAATTTGCTCGGCTACTGCATTTTAGTCACTACAAAGATGATCATTTTTGCTCACTGATGACGGAGCTGTAGGGTTCGACTGTTTTTTGCCATACAGTTTGGAGAGTATTTATCGGGCGGTTTAGCGCGAAAATTAGTGGTTGAAATCAGCTTGAACAACGTCTGGCGTGATATTGATCGCACATCAGTTTCGCCAACAGTGGTGACAACCGAGGGTTTTGCGAGTATGAATTGGATGCCAAAAGCCTAGCGACAGAACGTTGTCACACCTGGGGCGTATACTCAAGAGATTACTACCACACAATGGAGCTCACGGAAAAGAATCGAACGAGTGTAAAGTTGAAGTAGTATTATGATAATTGGTATAACATATCTGTTCAAACCGAGAGCGAAATAATCGCTCAACCAAATGACACAACAGGAAAACAGATAGAAACAGTTCAAGTGTCGTGAGGTACTACTGACATTTGTGAGTTGGGGGGTAAAATAGATTGTTATTTATTTCGACAATGAAAAAATTAACAAGATGATCGAGGGCAAATTTCTGGATCTTAAAGAATAACCACCGATTGCTACATTCAATACCCGCTATGCTGTCAGGAAATGCAAGGGTGAGATTTCTGTGTTATGCATGCCAAATTAGAGATAGCCCAAGTGTTATCTACGATAAACAACTTCCATTGACCGAGCACTGCCTTGTGGAATTATGACAGGAGCACACGTTGCATACATTGCAAATGCACTGCTTTTTATTTTAGACATGGGAGATAATGCCACCGAGTCTCAATTATTGCTATATAAAAAGTTAATTAACTCATTTTCGTTCTTTTTTAAATATTGTGAGACTGAGTTCATTGAAAAAGCAAATTTTCAAGACTGTTCCCCGACTACGAGTTTCTTCATACGGAAAACGATTGGCTTTGGCGTATTCACCCAATATATCGATTAACCGCACGATAGCTAAGTTCAATTCGGTACCGGAATTTNGCCCTCAAAGGATAATTCAGACTTTCTCAGAAAATATCCGAGACCAGTACTACACTTCGATTTTCGAAGGAGGACTGTCACTAAACTCGTTCACTTCCTTTGACGTTGAACTGATTTATTGCATGTTGTTATTCAGCAAATCTGACTAGTATTGCCACACTCAGGTTTTCATATAGCAAATAAAGTTTTAACTGTTCCGNCTGTTCCGCTGAAACGAAGCTCGTTGTGTTTGTTTGTTTGTGTGTCTGTGTGTGTACGTGCACACATTCCCGTGAAAGTTTCCTTTTCTTATCAATACACAACAGTTCTCTCGAATTAGCTATCCTTTTCTCATGCCATTTCGACTGATTGTTGTGTCTTCTGGCGTTGCTTCTAGTTCACAGTTCCATCTGATTATACCACTTCACACAAAGTGCGGTCCGTTCATTATCCGTGCCAATCAGTAACGATCCATAACTAACGGTTCTTCATTCACTGAAATTTGTCAACACGTTTCCGTGATGGTACGTCTCAGTCAACGATCTTTTGCATCTCCGACCACTTCGGTTCCATTCACATTTATTGTGTCCCAGGCGATTCTGAATAGAAGACCACTACTTTACGTACCCAGATGTTGATCTAGAAGAAAATTTATTCAGCTATATGGGTTCAAATTGTGATGTAAGATGTTCGTTTCTTCAGGAGCAATTCAATGTCTTTTGGGCAAACATGGCATATCATACTCATTGGTGTTGCTGCCGCATTCCTCCTAACTCATCGTTTAATTAAGCGTGACCTAGAGACAGTGCTCCATTTGAACAGGAAAACACTTCAGTCGCATTGCTGTTTGTGGAACTCCAAGGACAGCCTCAAACGGGACCGCTAGGGAACCATCAACACAAACCGATACGGTACGTTGCCAAAAATATTCCGCAGTCCAGTCAACGGGGAAGTCCTCGAGCACAGTGTTTACAGAGCTTTCCTAACAGTATACTGTGGTTAAACCTGTGAAAAACCATTATTTTGAGAAAATAGGAAGAAGTCTAAATGGACAGTGGTTTGAAAGACCATTCCTGCGGAAACTTGTCGACATGTAAATTGTTAGCGTATTTCCCAGACTGTGTAACTCTTTTACCACTGAACATGGTTTGTTAAAAATGAGTAATTATTTCAAATATTTGATTTGTGAAGAATATCAGAGTCTGTGGGCGGATGTTGTCTTCTCTTGGGGATGAATTCCCAAGCAGCGCCAATAGTTTGGCTTTTCTCTTTTCAAATTTGAAGTTGGTGGTGTTCATTTGGGCGTGGTGGAAACTTGACAGAAGGCACGGCCCTACAATTCCTTTTGTCACCCGCAGTGAACACTTCGTAAAACTGGACTTTCAGGAATTCGGTTGTAGTCAATAACGGTGTGTGTGTCTGTTGATGTTCAGGAATACTTCTATTGAGCCTGCTTGCCTTTCCATATAAAGGTTTATCGCAATTTAACAGTTCGCTATCTGGCTCGTATTCTCACTGACACGGCGAGGATCCGTCACTAACTAATCTGCAATCTGCAAAAATGAACACCATTTAGCCTTATCATTGTTGTATACGAATTTTCAATTCATTTGTTATTCCATTGTGACGGTGAACTTACTTTTGACTGAAACTTGGGCATGGTTGACTGCAAAAGTCATCCATAATGCAATAATGCCATAATACAATATACGGAATTGAATCGCAGAACTACTTGGTCGCTGCTTACTAATGGAGACGACGATTTGACAGATTCTGTCATAAGTACCTCGTTTCTGAATACCGAGTCCAGTGTTGATGATAGGTGGCTTCTTCCAAATGTGGTAGGATCGTTTACGTGATTTTATCGCATGTGAGTCTATAAACTGGGATAAACTTCATTCGAATTCGGTGTGACAGTTCTGGCGCAGGCTGCACGAGAGCGGACGACTACAAAGATCATATAGCTGCTAAATTTGCATGGCTCAATCGTTTACCAAAGTGTGTCGAGTTGTTCATGAACGAGATCCAGCGGTTCACATAGAAGATTGCTGCGAAAATATTGCAGTACATCAGTACCTCGTGGAGAACGCTTCCGTCTCGTCAGGGAACTTATAGGAAGGCACAATTCAGAGACGATGAGGTTGAAAGTCAACCAAGCTTCAGCAGTGGCAACAAGATTCCACTGGCCAATTTGCAGGCGTAGTTGTACCCCGCCGAGGTTGCTAAGGCAGCCTTGTGAATTTATCTATAACCAGACTGGGGTTTTGATTTAGGAATCCGCTGACGGTGGAATCGCTATTTATGCCAACCACTGTGCGGTCCGTTAGCTCTGAACTTTTGGAGAATCGATTCGGCTACTCTAGGCCGGCGAATGCGAAGAGAGAAGTGGATGAAAGATTGAGTGAGAGACAGCCTATGAACAAATTTTTTCTAATTGGAGACACTGATGTGCCGTTGTGTTAAACAGATTGCGAAGGTGATTCCTGCTCTTTTATACTTCTACTACGCCTGGAAGACCAACGCGATCACTTTGGAGTACCAAGGTTCAGTTGATCACAATTCTCATCACTTTACCGCGGTAGTTGATGCAGCATGGAAGCCAGTTGTCTGATGCGATTAAAACATTTTTACGATAGATATATTTATTTCGACACCGGATTTCTGATGAGAACATGACTTTAGTTCTTCAGTTTCACCACAGCAACTGATCAGTCTGTATAATGTCCTCAAAACACAATTGAGAATTCCTTAGAAAATACCCGAGGTGAGCCAGTTATGTCAAATCAGGGAATCGCTTTATCTATACATCGAAGAGTGGATATTCAGAAATCACATAACCACAGTGTTTGAGCAATTAAAAAAGCAAATTATGACACAGAAATTCAAAGAAGTGGAACGCCAAGCGATATGAAAGGCCAATGATTTGCCTGGGTTTTAATGATTAGTTTGGTCTGGCGTTTTGCGCAGATTTTCCATATCTAGTTCATAGATTTTAGGAAATCTGGCGAGACGGGATACAATATGTCGCCTGAAAGCTTCAGTGCGTGTCTTTACAAGTTTGCGAATGAAACATCTGGATGGGTAAGAAAGGCATTGGCAAGGAGCTGAATGAAGAGAATGAGAAATATCAGACAAAATCATCCGAAGAATGTTCTACAGGGCTTCAGGTGGTGTCACCACATACTGAACCAGATATTCCCGTGGTACGAAAATACCGAAAGACAGAAACTCGAGGGATCGGGAACTGAATGTGAGAGCCTCAATAAAATGACCGGGGAAGATAACAGAGGATCCATTAAGCCAGTGGGACAGAATGTAAGCAAAAATAAAACGCCTTGTGTGATGGTTTGGCAAAGAGAGTGATTTGAGACGTAAAACATAAAACACGAGCCTCCCGACCTTGAGATAAACATCTTTAATTTCATCAGACCAGGAGAGGTTACGTTTGAAAATAATGATAGACGACAGACGATTATCTATTCATCTGGTTACTGCAGACGTATAAAGTAGGGCGGGTATTTCGCAATTCATCACGATCCTAACCTTTCAAGAGGAGAAGTATTACGTCACTGCATTTTGGGGGTTCATGTTGAGGATTCTTTGTTGAGACCACTCAACTATATCTGACGTGTCTTCTTCGAGAGTGGTTTGAAATGATGAGCTGTATAAGGTTATTTTTAATAATACATCATCCGAATCCTTAACAAGAAGAGCAGAATTGCTCGGAGGAAAAGAGACAATGTAAGCAGAAAATGTAAAAGGGGATAAAATAGCGCCTTCCAGTGCGACTTGTGAGAAAAGTAGTGGTGAAGATGTACGATCTTCGAAATGTGTGAACTGCTGACGGGTAAAGACATAGTTGGCCAATAGTTCAATCATAGGAGGTTGAACTCCGCCCGAAGATAGGGGATTTAGTAATATTTTTCTGTCAGTTGTGTTCAGGACATCACTGTAGTCGGGAAGAGTAAATGCGGAGAGCCTTGCTTTTCTCATCCTGCTTGGATGAAACAAAGTCGGATGGGTAAGCATGGGCTTCTGGGGTAAGACAGGTATACGTGTATGCAAACTGGAAACTTTGGGTCACCAATATGGAACTACGTGGATGGGGATTTAATCAGGAGACCCTCAAACACCTTCAAAAAACTGAGTTGCTGGAGATGGGACACAAGTTTCAGGAGCCTTTATCCGATACTCGGGTGATTGAGGTTATTCATTAGCAGTTGAGTATATATGGCTGCAAATTACAATTAATAAAACGTTCGCACAGCACTTGGGAGCGTAGTGTATTTTACTGTATTCTATTCACGCTTTGGCAGGTTATATACATATTTTCAGTCACAAAATAGACCACCGTTACTATTCTGGTACGAAGAGGGGAAATGGGACGTGAATTGGAAACAATATGGGTAAAATACTGAACTACAATACTTGAAAGATCGAAGGTGGTTAGCAATGGTTATCGGAATTATGGAAGGCACCACAAAAGATAAAAAGTGAAGTATATATAAATATCGGTGTCATTGAGAGAGATTTATATACATTAGTTGTGAAAGAGGTGCCATATATATCCCTACAAGAATGAGCGACCGGGAAACGCTGACATGTTTGGGCTTACATTGAAGTACTGACGCGTTTATATGAGGTGTAGAATAAGAGAAAACATATCTGGTCAGATGGCACCACTGATGTCTGATGGAAACACTTTTCGATTTCCAAAAGAGGGTTGCGACTAAACCCGTTCACCTCGTTTGATGTTGAATTGATTTATTGTGTTGTTACTGTTCTTTTGCAAGAAGGCTTCATGTGTTCGTGTGAATGCACGCATTTCCGCGAAGTGTTCGGTCGGTATCGATCCCGGAATCAGATACCGTTATATTGTCCCTTTGTATTACACTTCAACTATTTGCAATTTCGGGTGGTCTTAACCGTACTCTGCAGTCCATTTCCGATTACTGCAATCCGCTTGTGTGAATCGTTTATTATCCACCCCAATCAATTCAATTGTGCCACTAGATTTTTCGTTCACTCGAATAAGTCGGCATATTTGTGCAACACTGCGTCTCACACAAGGATCTTCGATTTTACGAAAGTAGCCAGACTTGCATCTGACACCACTGTTGCAATATTGACCTAATGCTGCCCTCACAAATGATTCCAGTGTAGAACTGCATTCAGCCGGATACCAAATAGAATCTGAATGTGATACAAAGATGCAAAGTACATGGACGGGTACCATTCTGCGTTCATTGTTGCAGAATTCTATGGAGATTTTGTAAGTGAATTCATCAATAGTGTGAACATCGTGATGTGTGGGCGACGGAAATTTCAACCAGTCATGTTTTCTAACGTGAAAGCAATCAAAGCTGTTGATTGCGCGAAGTTACCAATCCAACCACATCGATGCCGACCGGAAATGAAGGAATCAGACAGCAACTTTTGACAAATGTGATAATTCGTTTGTAGCGGTTCTTCAACCGACAGTTTTGCAACGGCAGTTTTCCCTTCTTCCCTCCTGATTTTCTCTACTATTCACATTAGATCCATTTAAGCTGGACGTGATCAAAGAATTACGGACCAGAAGCACCTTCATTTCACGCTAGTATGACTAGCAGCAGTACAGATTCAGTTTCCAACGAGCCCTGTTTATTTGAGAACTTTCATGACTCGGTTACCTAATCGTGGCGCACTTGTTACAACCATCCAAGTCCAGATAACAAGTAGGAGGATAAACCCTCGATAACATAGATTTATTACAAAAGCTTGGTTATCGTTATTCATTTCCTTGCTTTGCTCTGATCAGATCTACCATTAAATTTCTATGATTGTCGCTAAAATACTCTTTGCATGCACAAGCTTCCTTTGAATTGACTTGAATTAAATAGCCTATACTTGCGGACCTCACATCCATCATCCCGGAAAATCAGAATGCAGAGTTTCGATAATCCCAAACCTTGGCTCTATTTCCTTTTCAGGCGGATATTACAAAAGAACGTGAAAGAATATTAGTGACAGGTTCTGCTGAACAGTGGCAACCACGTAGTCACTCAAAGTTACATATGTTTTGGAAGATAAATAAACTTCAAAATCTGAATAAAACAAGTAACACAATATGAGCAGAATTGATATAGACCATCAATTTTGCGTGCTCTCAAACTGCTGTCTACCCACATTGAATAGGTCAAATTTCACCTTACAAATCCCATATACGGACATTTACAATTACATGCGGTGAAGCAGAAGGCACTGAGTGGTTGGGTCATTTGAGTATGGGTAGAACACCAGGAAGGGTGGGGAATGTTAGCATAGAAAACAGTTATGTAATGGAAGCCGATTAGCAATGGTGGAAAGAGAGTAAGACATGGATACGTAATACGGAAAAAACAAAACCAGAAATTAATTCAAATAGATGCAGAAAGTTAACCGAGTAAAAACAGCGTTCAACCAAATAGGTCAAAGAGAGTTACGTAATAATAAAATTAGAAGACCAAATTGTCAGCGATGATGTAAGAGAACGGTTGAGATGATGGGATATAAAATCTGTTTGTTGCCTAATTGAGCCACTGAGAGCTGCTGCTGATAGTTCGCTACTAGAAATCCCGAAGAACGCCAGCTACGCGTGAGATGACCTTCACACTTTTCATTCGCACAAGTCGCGACTATACATTCCATTTCCAAAACATCAAGCAACAAGCAAACAACTTTAGTTTACTCTACTCAATCACGACTGAGAAGATTAAGCAGTTTGCGCGAACTGCCAGGATGTGAAACTGGTACTCAAAGCAATGGAGCTTTTCCCCGAAACTCTTCACACCCGCCTCCGTTGCGTCAAACGTATCGGTCCGCGTTCCAGTCGGAGCAGGTGCACAGGACAGGGACCTGTCTTCTTGATATATTTGCTCCAAACGGCTTACAACCGTGAGCTCTACATCTTTATAACAACCCAAAAGTCACGCGTTCCCATTAGAAGCAGAACAAGTAACGAAGTGGTGAATCGGCTAACTGCATCCAATTTTCAATGTAGCGACTCATAGACCATAGCTGTTAATTGGGGGCACACGAGTCCGGTTGATAGCAACGATCGCCAGCTCAGAGACTGATGAAGCATACAATCACAGTTGCTCGCGTCTTCGAATGACAGATGATGTCTATTGAACGGAACAGGGGAATAGTAGAGGTTGACCGGCACAATTAAAAGTTAACGATCCACAGTAGACTATTTGGAGCGGAAGGGAGCGATCATGGTACAAGAATAAACCCTATGACACGATGTAGTTAGTCGGGACTTAACACAAAAACAAACAGTCAAAGCGGACCCAAAGATGGGCAGATTCTCCCTCAACCCGAACTCCCTTAGAGGTCATGCAGACATTTGTGGAAGCAAATTACCATTCAGACTGACCCGAAGTGTGGCCAGTATGCAAACTGTTGAAGCTTTCAAAAACTGTTGATAAATTGTTTGATTCGATAAGTTATTAGCGTCTTTCTTGGTAACTATTGATCCTTTTTCCCAGACCCAGACGCAGTAGTGATAATGATTTTGAACCAATTGTAAAGATCAGAACCGACTTCGTTCTTTTCCCATTCGTACGTGAAAGAAGAGGGAGTAAAGCATGCTAATCACGCCAACACTCGAGTACAAAATGGGTGTCTGATTCAAGAAGTAAACATGGATTTCCGGTAGTTTTGCCACTGATCTTAGATTGCAACCCATAGCTGGTGTACAAAATTGAACCCCTGAGAGTATCTTTCATCGAAGATTGAGTGCTGGTAACAGCTATTCATTGCTGGCGTTGGAAAACGGGCTACGAACATAACTAACGGAGTTTTTTCGATATTCAAATCGTATTCGCCATTTTTGGACGAACATAGAATACAATGCCAACGCACAGTCTCTGGGTCGCTACATTGAAAATCGGATGCAGTTTGCCGATTCACCATTTCGTTACTTGTTGTGCTTCTAATGGGAATGCGTGACTTGTAGGTTGTTATTAAGACCTACAGCTTTCGGCTACAGGCCGTTTGGAACAAGTATATCAAGAAGACAGGTCCCTGTCCTGTGCACTTGCTTCATGTGGATCTCAACCACCGAGACTCTATGGATTGCCGAAAATTCACAAGCCTAATGTGCCACCAATACCAGTGATTGACATGAGCAATTCAGCCTACCACGCCATAGCACAGTGGATTGTAAAAATTCTAGAGCCGGTGCACAAATCGCTAGCCAGATATAGCGTATAAGATTCTTTCGCATTCGTTGAGCGTATCAGGAATGAAGATCTGTCACATAAGACCATGCTCTCCCTTGATGACGAATCCTTGTTCACAAATGTCCCTCTCCTGGAGACGGTAGACTATGCTTGTCAATACATCAACGAAAATAAAATCCAGATCGAAATTCCCGTGACGAAACTCAAAGAACTCATACTGAGATGTACTTGGAACGTACAGTTTTTGTACAATCAAAAGTACTATCGACAGAAGGATGGTGCAGCGATGGGATCACCGCTTGGCCCACTCCTGGCAGATATATTTTTAGCCAAGCTCGAAGATGGACCTCTGAGGAACACAGTTGACAGCCTAGATCTATACATTAGATATATGGACGATACGTTCGCCATTTGTGACTCCGGAACGGACGTTAATAAGTTTCTTGAAGTATTCAACAACGCTAACTCCGGTATACGATTTAGAATAGAGATAGAAAAGGAGGATGGTCATATCGAAAGAAGAGTATACCGTAAGTGCACGTGGGTTGAACAGTACACACGTTTTCAAAGTTTCGTACCACTGAGATACAAACGACATATAGTAAACTGTCTAGCATACAGAGCAAAGAGAATCTGTAGTCCGGAGACCCTTACCGAAGATTTGACTTATATAAGAAACATCCTCAAGAAAAACGGATACCCAGAGGCGTTTGTTCGACGACATATGGAATCAAAACCAACGGATGCAAAAGTGCAATTGGCTAGAAAGAAGAAGGTATTTGTCTGCGTTCCCTTCAAGGGCGACAAAGCATTGGAAATCTTGGAATATCGGTTATCCAAAGCTATTGCAAACAGTTTTCTCGCGGTGTATTTAAGACTCTCATCCAGGAGTAAGCCATTCATTGTTCAACAACTTAAGGTTAAATTGCCTCATCATTCCCAATCTTTCGTTCGATATCAGTTCACGTGCACTTGTAGTGCTC
>UZAN01054094.1:0-12738 GCA_900618425.1 Echinostoma caproni
TGCACCATAAATCATTATGGGTTCGGAAGGATTTTCAAAAATTTCAGTATGAAATACAGTGGGTATATACAAGGGTGGCCCCAGGTAAAAGCACACGAACTATAGGCCAGTTAGCCTAACATGTGTTGTGTGTAAATGCCTAGAATGTACCGTGAGGCGACAATTATGAGAGCATCTCGTGGTACACAGCATAGTAACACCGGTGCAGCATGGATTTGTGACAGCCAAGTCATGTCTGACAAATTTACTGTTGTTCCTAGACGATGTGACCAAGAGACTCGACGATGGCCTTACTGTGGAAGTCTGTTACATGGACTTCAGTAAGGCTTTCGATTCAGTCAATCACAGATACTTGGACCACAAGATGCAAATAGTAGGTATTGCGCAAAGAGCCAGGACCTGGGTGAATAACTTCTTCAGAGGGAGGACCTTCAGAGTAAGAGTTGGCACGTTCACTATAGATCCTTGCAATGTGACCATTGGCGTGCCCCAGGGGTCTGTACTGGGCCCATTGCTCTTCCTCATGTTCAACCAAAGAGATGCCTTCGGATTTGCGGCACCCGTGCTATTTATTTGCTGACAATGTGGAGGCGGCCGGCGCAGACCCGAATGAAGACATTGAAGCTATACTATCCCGATCACATAAGTGGGACCAGCCGGTAAACCCAGCCAAATATAAACGGCTAGGGGCAAGAAGGGCCGACATCCCTTATCAGATGGGGCAGTTGCTGGACGTTACGCATGCCGCGGACCCAGGGGTGGTGGTCTCTAGTGACTTCAAGCCCTCCAGGCAGTGCACCGCGTCAGCCAATAAGGCAAAAGGTGAACTCTTTAGGATAAGGGCTACGATTTCCTGCAGAGACCCGCAGGTTCTGGTCCCGCTGTAGAAGGCTATCGTTCGGCCACATCTGTGTCCAGACATGGGCACCATACTTACAGAAGAACCTAGGTTGCCTGGAAAGGGTCAAACGGATAACCACCCCAATAGTATGTGGTTGGAACCACAAAGAGTATGAGGACAGACCTAAGGACTTAAACTTGTTTTCTCTTCGACGCAGACGCATAAGGGGTGACTTAATTGAAACATTCAACATAATGAACGGTTTGTTGGGCATCAAAAACGAGGATTTATTCTCTGCGATCCCGGCAAGTGGCACCAGGAGGCATAGCTTCAGAATCCAGCATAATCACAGTAGTCTGTACCTCCGGGCAAGGTTCCTCACCAACAGAATGATTCCACTGTGGAATAGGCTGCCAGAACACGTGAGCAAATATAGCACTATAGTGGTATTCAAGACCGCCCTGGATGACTGTCGGAGAACCGTCTAGCCAGAAGCGGCCTACTAAGGAGTATGGGGCTAAGAAAACATTCATGCACTGTAATCGGTAAGGTTTGATGTTAACAGATGCGAATGTATGCTAGAAACAAGTGTTTTCTGTATTTTCTCTGAATCTGCCAGGTGCCAACATTTTACATTTTATGGCAATTCCGCCAGGTATCAATGGTCCTGATCAGGGTCATTCATACTAACCTATGGCAGCTTGGCCCAGGCCTAGGCAGCTGATTCTCATCTCTCTCTTCCCTTGCAGAGGCGGAGACGACTGGGACGAGAAGAAAACGTAAAGAGCTACAACATAGAACACTCGCAGTGGTAAGAGCCAACACGTGTCTTAGGGTAAGCGCGCAGCATCCAAAGGCGGCTTTTTTCGAAAAATTCAAGGTCATTTGATCGATTCCCATTATCCAAGCCATGAACAAGATCCCATTGTGCCAAGGCCAGGCACACAGCTTTTATGGCACCCACGACAGATCTATAGCTCACACCGCTCTCATTCGACAAGATAGCGTAGAAGGATCTTCTACCTAAAGCGGTGTCGTCTACAAGCATAACATGTCAAAGCACGTACCCACCACATTTTAGCGGATGCGTGGCGTCCGCATTAAACCTGGTGACGCAGTGCAGCAGTGCAGCCCTATCCTAACCTCTCCCTGATTCTGCAGCATATCCCGAAATTTCACCGCATCGACACGTGAATCGGAATGAGATCTTCTTCGACGTATGGATCTACTATCTGCCGTAGTTAAGGATCTCTTGAATCTGTGTGGGTCGAAATCCCTTAGCTCGAAAGTACTTCGAAAAGTGTTCATCAAAGTACGCACTTCCTCTTCCTGTTCTTCAGATAGACAACGATTACTCATATACAACCCCAGCTGACCCACATCGAAGTCATGGTTGTGTACCGTGCAAAGTTTCATCACTCAGTACTCCTTCCCGACCGCGCGAATTCCAACGAATGCCGGACAATCGATATTTTGCAGCCTAAACGGGTTAAATACATTGGAAATGAGAGCCATATTTACCCGGTTGCAGTTGCGCCGCGCTTTTGTGATGTACACAGCAATATTTGATGAAATAGTATGGAAAACCCTCAGGCAGGGTCAGTTTCCTATCAACAATTCTCTCGTATCAGTTGTTCGGCTGTCATCAAAGCATAAACGTAGAAGGATGTGCAGGTAACCCTTTGGAATTCACGGAAGTCCTTTAAGAATCCGTCCAGCAATCCATAGCAATTTTTTGCTACTCGTCCAAAAACGACCGTATTGTCAACAAGAACTATGGTTGGTATGAGTGTGCAAGTGATCATCGCCATTAGGTTGCGGCATTTATACCTTCCAGACACAGTCAATTGAGGTTAACTGAAACAAATTAAATTTTACTAAACCACTCGGAATTGGACAAAAGCAAAAACTGTTCGATTTAGGTTGAATTCTACATCAATATTTCTAAAATAATTTCAGAAATCGGTCATTTTTAGAAATCCCAATAGTTGGGATGCTTTGTCACTACCCGTGGCTTACTACCGAAGGAACTCTGAACGCTCGATTTGCAGCTGCCTTGGCTGATAGGAGCCTCCCAGATCCAAAGGCTATCGGGAAACCGAAACCTCCAAGAGGAGGCGTGCCTAGATTGGAGCACAACCGCTATGGGCAAAGTCACTGCTCCTCAGATAAGATGGACAGGTAGATTGTGTACTTCGTGAAGTACACCCTCTTAAATCAGCATATGAGCTATCTATGGGAAGAAACAGATATCTGATAATTTAGAACTTCCCAGAGATACGAGAGACGAGCTGGTCATTTTACTTACAAAGGTCGAGTTCGCCTTAATGATAGAGACATGGCTCTCGGAAGGCATTGAACTGAGTCGTGTAAGTATTAGCTTCACTGCTTATAGGTTAGACAGACCTAAGGGAATTCAGGGAGGTGGAATAGTTCTGTTAGTCAGAGACCACATCAAACAGGCACCAATCCTGCACATCTACGAATCCGAAACTGTCCAACTGGTAGCATGTTCGATAGGTTCTGCGGCAGTGCTAACCGTAGTAGGAGAGTACCAAAGCCCTCGCACAACGTCCCGCGAAAAAGCTGAGCTGAATAATTAACTTCTAGACCTGACAAAGACTCCCCTTCCGACTATGTATCATGGGTGACTTTGACGCCCCAGAAATACACTGGGAAACCGAAATCAACGACGGTCCTGGTTTCGAAAACCAGTTACTTGAACTGTTGCACGAAGGCCGGCTCTATCAGCACATCACGTGGCCAACCAGATTCAGAGAAGGGCAAATCCCGTCGACCCTAGATCTACTGATTACGCGGAGCAAAAGTAAAGTTCGAAATCTACTCCGCGGGAATCTACTAGGAAAACGTGATCGCATCGTAATCTTGTTTAACTTCATGCTGAAGGTTCCTGCGCCACGAAGTAGGGTAGATAGGTTATACAGTAAAATCGACCACGTCGCAATTTTAAAAGACGCCCATGAACTCAGTTGGGTTACCAATGGCACACCAACCACGGATTCAATGTGGGAGATCATCAAACAAAACAGAATTAGATTGACGGATAGACACGCGCCGTTGACAGAGTTAAAAAAATAAATGCTGAAGCCCTGGTTTACGGCCAAAGTGCGTAAGGCGTTACGGAAACGCAACGCTGCCTGGCACAGATACACAGTGCGAGAAACATTCGTAAACTGGCGGCAGTACACAAAGCTAAGAAACGAACGCACTCAGCATATCGAGATCAGCCCGAAATCAGTATGAAATAAAACTGACAAGGGACATTAGAACACAACCAAAAATGTTTTATAGATACGTCCAATCGCAAGCTAGTTCCCGAAAAGCCATAGGTTTGCTTATGCGTTTAGGGACAACAACCCTAGACACGGACCAAGGTATTGCAGACGCATTTAAAGACCACTTCTAGATAATCTTCCGAGTAGAGACGATCGTAAACAACCTCACAAACGTGGATATTGCAGGCCCATGCAGCCCTAGCTGGATCATAAAGCACGACGTGGTCCTATCTGTGATCTCCCGACGCAGCCCGACGAAATCCGCCGGCCCAGACAACCTGCACCCAGCGGTTTTAAAAAAGCTGGTACCGGTAATCACTGAACCCTTAACATCACTGTTCAATCAGTCGATGTCAACAGGCATAGTACCGGTCGGATGGCACAGAGCGACGATTGCCCCTAGTTGTGTAGTGATCGTTGCTGAGACTGCTATCGCACCATCAACTTCTGAGCCCAAAAAGAGAACACAATCAAAATGGCACAGGACAGTATATTAGAAAAAAAAGTATTTTCTTTAGCTTGTTGTTTTAGCGTTGACATTTGTTCTTTTTATTGCGTTCGGTGCGTTCCAAACGTTCGGCGTAAATTGACCAATCAGAGTCGTCGGACCGCCCGGCTGACTACGCCGTCTGACCAACCAGGAAAGTCGGGCCGTCCGGCTGAATACAGCGATCGATCATTTGCGGGCGGGAGACTCGCCCGGCTGTGCCTTTTTCTTCTTGGCTATTATTGCCAAACAAATGAAGTTTTCGACCGGAGTTTTTTGGAATTGAACCTTCCTGACACCTCCCCCTTTTGGATGATCAGTATAAGACTTCTGTCTTGGATCGACTTGAAATGGCGTAACCTGTTTTCTATTACGATTGGTCCGCCGTCTCGGCTGCATCGCAGCATTACTGTCTGTTGGCATGGGTGGAACGTCAGGTACAGATGGAGATGTCTTCAAATCAAACGTTTCCAGTAATAGGTCGAGGTTCAGTGAGCTCCCTTGATTTATAGGAACTGGACACTGTGTTCGACGCAGTGAATTGATATGCCGTCTCCACAACCAAGTACCTACTTGGACATTGTAATTCACTCGACCAATTCTTTTATGGATATGTCCGACGGTCCAGTGTGCGTGACCAGGGCGATAATCGCTGACGAGCACGCGATCTCCTGGTTGGAATACTGGTACACCTTTTGACTCATTGTCTAATTTTGTTTTACTTGGTCGAATGGCACCGTGCGTTAGTCTCAATGGCCTGTTCATCAAGACTTCTGCGGGAGAACGGCTGTCCGGGCAATGTGAACTCGGTATAGCCCGGTAATTCAACAAGAACGTGTCTAAAATTTCTTACGTTGTACCCTCCCCTTTCGACTTCGTCAGTGCACGTTTGAAAGTATCGACGAATCTTTCCGCTTGTCCATTTGACTGTGGGTGAAACGGAGGGGAGGTAATGTGTGTGATACCATGTTTTCGGATGAATTTGGAGAACTGCCGTGATGTGAACTGACTGCCATTGTCGGATACAAGCGTCTCCGGAATACCGAAAGTGGAAAACAAATAGCGTAACTTCGAAGTTGTTGCCGTTGCGGTAGTATCTCGCAGGACGAAGATCCCTGGTCACTTGCTGAAAGCACCGACAACAATCAGGAAACTCTGACCAGTGATCGGTCCAGCAAAATCAATATGGAGGCGAATCCATGGCTTTTCTGGTTTCGGCCAAGGTTGTGGTAATTGTCGGTTGGGTAGTTTTTGTGCAGCGGCGCACTGAATGCAGCTGCGACATATCCTCTCCATTTGTTCATCCATATTGGGCCAATAAACATAATTTCGGGCGAGAGCTTTCATCCGGTTTATTCCGGGATGCACCTTAAGGAACTGGGTCAAAATTTTGCAGCGGAGTGCTTCAGGAACAACCACTCGATCGGCAAAGAGAAGGCAACCGTCAACGATCGATAGTGCATGTCGACGTTGAAACAGTTGTCGCAGTTCTCCGGGTGGACATGTATAAGGCCAATGTGACTGGTGGTATTGCATCGCTTAATAATAATAATAATAAGTGTATATTTCACGGAGCCCCGTGAGGCATGCATAGGCATGATCAAATATACAACATAATCCTCCGTACAGGAGTGGCCCAAAATGGGGGGGAAAAAAATATGAAGGTCGCAGTGAACACAATTACAAATGGAACACAAAGTGGACAAGGTATCAGAGAATAAGGATCGAGATGGCGGAATGCTGCAAAAGAGCAAGTCGGTGGATGTAGGACAAAAAACAAGAATCGATATACCGGATGAATGATGAGATAATTGGAAATACGACAATCAGTGAGTAAAAGAACAAGAGGCAGCCTGCCGATAGTAGAACTGAAGTGGGGGTTACTCAGAGTGTGCATGGTGGGAAAACAGCCCAGTCATTGGAAGATTTGATTGTATCTTGCTTTTGGTTTTTCAGTAATACTGTGTTGCAACACATTGTCGCTGCTGGTAGCTTCACGAACCATATCAGCCGTAACCGGTAGATGATTGTTTCCTGAATAACTGCTTTAATTTCAGGTTGCAGAGCGGTCAATGCAATAACTGCTTCTTCCGGTTCCTGGTTGTGGGGATTGATCAACCGTGAAAGAGCGTCTGCTTGGCCAATCTTGTTCGTCGGAGTGTACTTAATGGTGAAATCGTACGCAAGGAGTATTGTAGCCCATCGTTGTAACCGATTGGCGGTATATATAGGGATACCTTTCTTTGAACCGAAGACTGCAAGGAGTGGTTTGTGATCTGTGACGAGAGTAAAGTGGCGTCCATACAATATTCTGTGAAACTTTTTGATTGCAAAAATGATAGCCAACGCTTCTTTCTCAATTTGGCTGTAATTGCGCTCCGCTGGTGTCAAAGATCGTGCAACGTGTGCGATCGCCTTTTGTGTACCGTCCGGGAATTTGTGGGCTATGACTGCTCCCACTCCGCGATTGGAGGCATCAGTTGTGAGAATGACCGGTACTCTCGGATCAAAATGTGTCAGCAGGAGTTCGGACTGTATTAATTGTTTCACTTGCTCAAATACAAGCTGACAGTCGCTTGACCATACTCATTTGGTCCCCTTGGTCAAGAGCTGATTGAGGGGCTCACGCAACCGGTGCATAGATGGGGGGAAGGCACTGTAATAGCTGATTAATCCGAGGAATGACTTTAACTGGGGCACATCGGATGGTGGAGGCATTCTCACAATGGATGCAGTGTTGTTGGGGTCAGGTCTGTGGCCGTTCTTATCGATAATGAACCCAAGGTACTTCACAGAATTGAGGAAAAATTCCCATTTTTCTCGTTTCAGTCGGAACCCATAGTCAGTTATCCTATGCAGAACAGCGTCTATTTGGGAGAGTAGCTCTTCTTCAACCTCAACTTGTAAATAGGTGTCTGATAAGTCCAATTTGGCAAAACAAGTGCCGCCATTCATTTTTGCGAAGATATCAGCGGGAATCGGTATTGGGTATTGGTGGTCGTCCAAAGCGTTATTCAAACCAGTTGAGAAAACAGCACAAATACGGACCGTTCCATTCGGTTTTTTCACGACAACAATCGGTGCAGCCCAAGAAGAATAATTGACCGGCTTCAGGACTCCGGAATCCCCTAGGCGTTTGAGTTCTGCGTCAACGGCAGGTAAAGCTGCATATGGCACTGGTCTTTTGGGTCTGAAAACCGGTTTGACGTTTGACTTTAAGTAAAGGACTATCTTTGCTTTCGCGTAGCAGCACAAGCCTTCGGTAAAGACCGCAGCGTACTTGTTTTGGAAAGACAAAATCGTGTTCGTGTCTGCTTCCTCTGATTTGTCCACTTTTTTAACTTGGTTTGGTGTGGATGAACATGGCTCATCGATTGTTTCACGTGTAAGCTGCAGGCGATCGATCCAATCGATACCAAGCAAACCCAATTCACAATCGACTAAAAAGATTGATCCGCGACTTCGTTTGCCTGCTATTTCCATCTAACACTCGAATTCACCAAGTAAATTGATTTGACCTCCTGATGCGTTTCTGGCCGTGTTGGTTGTTGGTGTGTACCTTGGTCAGCCAATTTTCTTCCAAGTACGTTTAGACCCCAGTGTGATATCGGAGGCCGTATCGAGTTGCAAACGAAATGTTTTTCCGTTTGTTTTGGCAGTCACGTACTTCCGGCGGAGCTGGAAGTTTGGTTTGATTGCGGCAAGAACAGCGTTAAATTTGGGTTGAGATTTTTGTAATCGGCTGCTTGATCTGTTGTATTGACTGACAGGTCTGTTGTGCCTTTTGGTTCGGCATTGTGTCTCTTTATGACCACGACGAGTACACAGTGCACATTTGTGTTTCTTGTAAGGACAGAATTTCACAAAGTGCCACTCACCACATTGCCAACAAGTTGATGGAGGCTTTGTCCCGGCAGGACCGGTTACTGAGTTAGATTGTTTGGAAGATGCTTGTGCCACATTTAAAGCATTGTTGGATAATGGGTGCTCAAACATGTTTGTGTCGTGTTTGAGATTGAGAAGACGTTGGCACTCGCAAGTAACCTGCAACGTTATATATATCCACAAGAAAATGGATGTATCCGATATAGAAAACTATTGACCAATTAGCTTGACCAGCATCGTTTCCAAAGCGATGGAACGGATAATAAGAAAAAACTAGCGGAGTATCTAATAAGCGTTCACTTCTTTTCAAAAGCGCAGTGCGGATCCTTCAAGGGTCATTCCTGTCTGACCAGCCTCTTAGTGCTTTTAGACGAAGTAACCAGCAGGTTAGACAAAGGAGCAACAGTCGAATTTTGCTACCTAGACTTCCAAAAGGTGTTCGACTCCGTTAACCACGTGCTGTTACTGCATATAATAAGAGGTACAGGGGCTTCAACTCAGATATGTAACTGGATAGCCTGTTTACTATACTATCGTACATACCAGGTGAAAATACGATCCACGATCTTCAGCGAAGGGAAAGCGACTAGTGGTGTCCCCCAAGGGTCAATAATAGGACCACCCCTCCTCATATTTATCAACGACTTGGCCAAGGAGGTCGCAAATCCATGCCTCGTCTACGCATAAGACGTCAAAACAGTTGGCGGCTCGTCCAGTCGTCAACCAATGTAAGACGATCTAGACAAGATCTCAGCGTGGATGGTAAGGTAAGATCTAACCATGAACGCAACCAAATGTTGTGTTCTAAGCAAAAATGCTCTGTAACACCCGTGCGGCTTACGCTCCCAAATCAAGAAGCACATACTCTGAAACAAGAGAGGTGTGTCAAGGATTTTGGAATTATAGTCTCAGTCAGCTTTGCACCTAGCGAACAATGCGCCGAAGCAGCCCACAAGACCAGAGGAGCGCTGTTTGCACTCAGAGCTGCAATAACCAGCAGAGAAGCCGAGATATTCATCCCTATGTATCGGGCACTCGTCAGATCCCGCCTAGAATACTGCGTCCAAGCCTGGGCTCCCTACCAAGTAATGAATGCAGACAGGTTAGAAAAAGTGCAACGGTTAGCCACTAGAATGGTTCGCAAAACCAAAGGGTCGATCTAGGCCTTCTTTTTCTGAGATCCCTGAGAGAACTAAGAGGCCACGAATGTCACCTAGAAAGTAATAGAAGTAGGTTAGATGTGAGAAAACATTTCTTTACCAACAGAGTGGTCAACTTCTGGAATCGCCCCCCCCCCCGGAAGACTCGTTCAGATCAACACAGTGCAGGCCTTTAAAATNGAATCAGGTAGAGTATAAGCCGGGACATTTTCAGAAGTGACAAAAAACAAAAGGGAAATAAGCTCCTTCATTTATTCTCTCCACCCCCACGTTTGACATAACGTGGTACGCATGCACAGCAGGCACACGCAGGAACGCTTACGCTTAAGTGTACGTAAGTCTCTCACCAACACGGCGAGAAGACAGTATATTCCCTCTTTTTCAGCCGAAAACAGGCGCGACAACTACTACATCTGAATCTCACATCCTCGGACGGTGGTGGAACTATCAAACGTGCTGCAAGTCGGACAAACATACAGCTCGGTTGGTCTACCGACGGGGTCGAGCCAGAATCAAGGCAACCGTAAGGCCGAGGACTCTACGTCCCAGAAAATTAGATTGCATTGGATTGGGTCTCCTATCCTATACAAACTGATTGACTGATGTGTCCCTTTTCAGAAGCACCCCAGCTGGGAACCTATACTGAGACTGAGATAACTAGACCCACCAACGGTCCATCGCCGGAATCGACGATACGCAGTGTTGGAACCTATGAACACCCGCCAAAAACAGAACAACCTGGACGTTCTACTGGATGGAAGCCGAATCTCGTCCTGTACATACCGAACCAAAAGCTGTCGAAGCGCATCGAGAACATTGGATCTCGGTTGCTCAAGAAAGTGGACACTCGTTTGGCAACAGCCGCTAGTCCTGTGACCAGATCCCGGTAACCCATTCACGGCAAGCTGTCGGTTACTTGTAACTAACACCTGCAGTATTACAAATAAGTGGATGGAACTCCTGGCAGCAGCATGTGACCTGAATGGAGCTATAATGGAGCTATCGGAAACATGGCTTAAGGACCACGGTAGGGCACCAAGTTTAGTGCTAGAAAGATTTGCCATTCACAGGCAGAATCGGTCTCTAGCACCAGGAGGAGGAGTAGCCTTACACACGGTGTCCAACTATGTACTGTAACTCTGCTGTTACCGGATAGTAAAATTACGATGGCGTGTGTCTACCAATGTCCCGAGGCTGAGACCACAGATGATCGAGCATTGATTGATGCACTCAATCTATTAGTTCAAGGATTAGGGAAGCTGTACATAGTCCGTGACTTTAACTTACTCGATATAGATTGGATGGCAGGTAGATGCACCTGGTAGTCAGGCCACTCATCAGCTAGGAACCAAACCTAGACTATGTCACATTTCCTTCTTCTCTTCCGGAGATCTTCTGCTGTAAGACTAACGGCGACTCCTGTCGGATCGGCACGATAATCACCGTTGAAGAAAACTGAAGTAAACCGAAAAACCAAAAGCAGAACACTGTGAAATCTTCCATCGATTGGATCGTTTCACTAAACAAACTCAATGTTGAGTTGCAAGCCTAAACGCATCGACTCAAAAGCCTCGTGTTTTATCGATGATAGAAAACCTGGCGAGGCCTGAAACCTCTCCTCCTCGTCTTGATCCGATCACCCTCGGCCAAACAGTGAGTTCACTCAAAAGCTTGTCGTACCAACAGGACTTTATATAACCATTTTTTCAAACAACAAATCTTCCAGCGGACACACAAAAACACCTTCAAAACAACTCCACCCATGCAGTTTTTGTGTCTTTTCATCTCCACACGATCACCGTTTGATATCTTTACCGCGTCTAGTATGCGCAGTTTTCATTTCTCTTCCCTGATTAAACTCATTTTTAGATAACACAAACCCATCGACATGTGTACACGTTTTCATTTCCTACATTTCCGCCTCTGTTACTTTTCGTCTTCATATTTCCTTATCCACAGAACTATAACCTGTCAAAAATGTGCTCTATTGCTCACCTTCCGTTTTATAAATTTCCCGAATGAACAAAGCTGTCCACTGACGGTTTTGTGTTTATCTTTGTTTCTCGTGCGCAAACAGATCTCGTTCCGTTCTTTTTCTTAACCCCATTAACTGTCGACCCAAATATTCTGCCATTTATTGTACAAGATGATCGTGCATCCCAGCATGCCTCACGACTTTTGTTGTGAAATATAACATTGTTATTGTTATTGCAACCGAAGAGGAATTCTCAAGGCTCATTGTGGTGGACAACCCTCATAAGGAAAGCGATAACTTTAAGGGTGCGCAAATGGAGGGCTTATGCGAACTTTGGAGGGCAGCACAGGTGGTTGGACTACATAATAGCCCGAAATTACGCAAACAAGCTTATGAAACAAGCAAAAATAAAACATGAATTAAGAATCGCTTAGCAAGATAAACCCAATCCCTAAAGGTGCTACGCGTTTGTACAGTCGAAAGCTGCCCTAAGGCAATGGGTAGGGTTCCTACGGAACAGCGCAGGAGATAAAGTGTCGTCGGAGGCAGAGAAGTTCGAGAACCTCAAAACATATTTTGAAGGCGTCTATAAAATATGGGCGCAGTTGCCGTCCATATTTGCCACAGGTTCGAGCTCCTCTAATGAGCTATAGATAGACGAAGCTCAAGCCCCGAAGTTACTTATTGAGTTAAAACTTAGGAAATCAGCGGGGAGTGATGGATTACATCCAGCAATCGTCAAGCCGCTTACAGAGATTTCGGCAGATTCAGTGTGTGCATTATACGAGAAATCCCTAGGACTCGGTGAGATAACGAACGACTGGAGGACGGCGACAGTTGTGGCGATATATAGTGGGGTAGCCAAAAGGCGTCAGGAAACTACAGGCCAGTTAGTCTCACTAGTATCCTCTGTAAAGGACTAGAGACAGTAGTTAGAAACGGCATAGCGGAGCATGTTGCTCGTTACAACTTATTATCCACAACCCAGCATGGGTTCCTAAAAAACAGGTCATGTCTCAGCAACCTGTTGTGCTCCGAAAGTTTGTTCACTCGAACTCCCATGGAGGCTACCAGGGGACACAGCTTAAAGCTCT
>UZAN01054096.1:0-12839 GCA_900618425.1 Echinostoma caproni
CGTCCTACTTCCACCGACTTGCTCTTTTGGGGCATTCTGCCATCTCGAACCTTTTTCTCTGATACCTTGTCCCTTTCGTGTTCCATTTGTAATTATGTTCAATGCGACCTTCAAAGTTTTCCTTTTCGGCCTCTCAGATAAGAATGATTATGTTGTACATTTGATCATGCCTATGCATGCTTCACGGGTCTCCGTGAAATATACACTTATTATTATTATTATTATCTGTGGGCTAATTTGGTCTGGTTCCGCCGCTTTGGACATCTTAAGAGAGCCTTGTACCTCCGATACTTGATCGACCGTTACCCGTAATTCCTCTACTACTTCTGTCCTCGAGGGATGAGAAGCACTTGACTCACTAGTGTCTAGCCTTTGCACACTACTAAAGTAAGCGCAGAGTGCATCAGCTTTACTGTGGTTTTCAGTTATAACCCTATCTCCCTCAAGTACCAGTGGGCTCATCTCTTCTTTGGTCAGGTCAGTTCAGTTCGGGTTAGGTCACAGGACTTGCGGCTGATGCCAATTTGAGTCCAGGTTCTTGAACCGTGAGCGTATCGTTCGTCTACGTATGCTTCGATAATGGGGAATCCCTTACGAGCCGCTTTGTTGGTCCCTTGCTGCTGACTTGGGCAATTTTCCGGATCAGTTGCTACTTCAGCAGCTGCATGGTCTACTGATGATAAGGGGTACCTGTAGAAAAGAAAGGTATGCACCTAGCTGACCTGTTAGTGGGATGAAGCGATTATATACTCTAGACGTTTTCCTAGTTACGTGTGGGTTCGGATATACTTGGTAGGGTGCAAGTGGAGCCTGGGGAGTAGTTAGAATAGTATGTTGAAGTCTTGAATGTGTTGAAGTCTTGAAGTAGTACTCAGGTTCGAGGCTTGCGCCCAATATTCCCAGTTCCGGATTCGTCTTCTTTTCTGCAGTTCGGTGCATGAACTAAAAGGAATGTTGACGGAAATGGGAGCTGGTTCCATTATGGTGCCGCTTGGTTGAGAGTGCATGCATCAGAAAAAGAAAAAATCTAGGGGAAAGCGAGGATGCGAGAGGAGGCGTAACAGGGATAAGGGTGATAACGTGGGGGTGTCCTTCAGAAGATGGTGACCAGTTAGGCGAGGGGGATGGTAAGCCCTAGATGTGAGTCTTACAGGGTTTTGAAAATCTTTTTTGAGGAACAGTTCACTATCTCTAGTGGAAGTTTGTTCCATTTTGAGATGACCCTGTAAATGAAGAAGTTGGAACGAATGAAGGTTCTGGGCCGGTGTTTGAAGAGTTTTCTGGGGTGTCTCTAAGTGTTCCAGGCTAGAGCGTGTGAAGAGGTGATATAGAAGATAAAGATCCACTCTGATACGTCGTATATCTAGAGGGTATAGATTTAGCTGTTTTAGTCGGATAGGGTAAGTGATTTCTGACAAGCCATGTATTAGTTTCGTGGCCCTTCGCTGCGCACGCTCTAGTGAGTCGCGGTCGCGAATGAGGCCAGAATGTGCAATTTGGCTGCCGTATTCTAACATTGGGCGTATGGATGTTCCATAGAGGAAAGGGAAGTCCTCTTTGGTTATACACGATAAGGTTTAGAATACGAGAAGCAGTTTTACTGGCTTTTTGGTCATGGGAAGAAAAAGAAAGATTGCTATTTAATCAGAAACCAAGAATTTTGTGCTGATCCACCAGTTGGATTCCGGTTGAACCGTTTACCCAGAAAGGTTGATCAGGAGCGTTACCAAAGGTCATGCTTGCACATTTTCCGTCATTGATCGGTAAGTGAGAGGTAGTGGAACGTATAGTGGATGGAAGAATTTCGAGGGGTCCCCGCTTAGCTGATTCAGTGGATCGTAGGATCTGTCGTCCTAGCTGCCCACGTACTCTTCCAATCATCTGTGACTCCGCGTCTCCTGTGATCATCTTTCAACTATACACACGTTCAGACACGGTCACGTGAGAAACTCACAGACATCTTCCTGTTCATCCAAAAGCTTAAACTTGATGGCTTCCGGATTACCGGAGCATCGGGTCATAAGTTGGTGGTATTCGTCAGGAACCTATCTGGCTATCAAGCCTTCTGAGTTTATCTGCATCACGGTAGCATCTCTGACCCTGTCAGGTTCCAAGCGCATGATGCATTAGCTGCAGTCCACTCAGGGCCCAAGCTAACTCGGTTTAGGGGGATGGTGGTGGTTGGGATGTTGTCCCTCTGTTCCCTCATCTACTTGACCGAGCTGCAATCCGTTATTGGTCGAAAAAAGTGCGTGCCTTTTTTTATTCCATCTAAACATCTACCCACCGTTTGTTGTTCATTCTCTCTACTCTCTTTCTCTCTCAGGTCCGCAGTGAGCACAGGGTCGTTGCTCAATCGGAGAAGTAGATGCCTCGTTGAGTCGTAATTGGGTTTGTTGTCCCCAACTCCGCTCACCACAAGTCTTCTTTCACTCACCTATCGAGTTCTGGGGGAGTGGACAATGAGACAGGGTTGTCACTTAATCGGAGAAGTGGATGCCTCGATGAGTCGGGATTGGGTTTGGTGTCCCCAACTCCGCTCACCACAAGTCTTCTACACTCACCTATCGAGATCCGGGGGAGGTGACCGCACACTTCACTGGGTTACTGTTTGTTTGTGAAGTTTGGACGCACCAGCTTCCCTGCCGCCGTTAGGTCTCACAGACGTGCTGGAAAGAGGTACACATGCGGCTTCTCGTCCTCACCTGTCTAGTTTGGTCTTCGTATGGCTTGGGCTACTTACAGAGGAAGTACATCGTGGCGAGATGCTTTTTTCACCTGCTCAGGGTCAGCAACCTAGGGTATCATACGGGGAATTCAGTATATGGTCCCAGGTTGTTAGTCATATTCATCGTCGGGAAATATACCCAAACATGCCTCGTCCAGATGGTGCATAAAAGCCCCGAGGTTACGAGCAGCTGTGGTAACTGGTTCCACGCATTAACCACCCTATGCGAGAAGAACTAGGCCCGACTATTCGTTGTTGCCCTGGGATTTTCCAATTTGCGTCCGTTGCCCTTAGAGTTGGCGTTGTGGCATAGGTGTAGCAACGGTGTTTCCGTTACCGAGGAACCGGTCAGCTGCTTGAAAGCCTGAGGTCACCTCGCATTCTCCTTCTCTGGAGGGAGAACAACTTTAACATCCTGAGCCTCTCGCTGTATGCAACGCCACTCATGCCTAATATGACCCTCGTGAACCTTCTTTGTACCACCTCTAGGACCTTGACGTCCTTCACCAAATAAGGAGCCCAGGCCTGAACACTACTCTAGATGTGGCCTCACCGGGGCCTTACACAGTGGAACCATCACCTTTTCCTTTCGAGGGTCTACTACCCTCAGGAGTTGATGAAGTGCCCTATTACCTTTGGCCGCAGCTGCCAGACACTGAGGCGTTTGTTTGAAGGTCTGGTCTATGACGATAACCAGTCCCTAATGTCCTCGCTCCTCGATAGAGGTAGATAAATTTCTGTGGTCGCACTTCGCCCATCGTCATTTATTCCGACTGACATCAACTGTTGACACTTGCTTAAGTTCAGCGTGAGTTCCCATTGAACTGTCCACTCGTGGATCTTGTTCAGATCCTCTTACAATTGTGGCACATCTGGCCGGCCTACGATTTTGACGTCGTCGAAAAACAATTAGAGCTGCTAGAGCAGGCCACGGACCATATCGTTGATGTAAACGAGGACCAGCATAGGACCAAGCACCGAACCATGGGGTCCCCGCTGCAAGCATCGGCAGACCCTGATATACCGACGTCTACTCTCACGCGGAAAGTCGTGTTGTGCAGATAGGATCTTAACCAATCTACTACCCTCGGAGTAACCCTGAGACACTCCAACTTGTGTAGCAGGAAGCGACGGTTTACCGAGTCTTTCCTGAAATCCAGGTAGCATACCTCTACTCGCTCTTCCCTATCAAATCGGCTCGTGACCTCATCCAGGTACGACAGCAGGTTAGTTAAACAGGATTTACTTTGAACGAAGTCTTACTGCTTATTGGCTATTATTCTATTTCTCGTAATGTGTTCGGCTAGTTTGTTCCTAATAACTCTTTCGAATATCTTTAATATAACCGACAGTAGGCTCACTGGCCGGTAATTTGCCGGCTGTTCTCTATTGCCCCCTTTGTCAATGGGGACAACTATTGCCGTCATCCACTCTCTTGGCAGCTGCGCAGTACGGAGTGACCAATTAAACAGCTCCGCGAGGGGTCCCGCCACGATGGCCGCAATGTGTTTAAGGACGGCGAGATAAATTCCATCGGGCCCTGCGGCCTTGTGCACATTTAGGCTTTACACTATATCCCTTATTTCATCAGGCGTTACATGGAAGTCATTCATTACGGGGTCGGAGTTTATCAGCATCCTACCTGGCGGTATGCCGGGGTCTCGCACGTGGACACTAAAAAAATCTACGCATTTCCTCGGCTTTCTTGCTGTTGGTCAAGGCATGCTGGCCCCGAGCGTTCCTTATGCATCTTACGCTACTCTGGTAGCTGCATTGGACTGGACATAGCTATAGTATGCCTTCGAGCAGTCCGTTGCTCTGTTTGCCAGTCTTCGTTCAAATTGAAGGCGGCAACCCATCTGAACATTTTTAGCTCTTTCACTTTTCCCCTTGTATTGTACCAGGCACCTATGGCTCCTTTTTCTTTTAAATCGCCTCCACGCTTGCTTTTTATTTGCTATGCCTTGGTGGTTCGGCTCGTCCACCAGGCAGGCCTTCCCTTTTTCCCAACACCTCTATGTGGTTCAAGTTCCTCAGTGAGCCACCCGGGCTTCTCCTTGAATAGCTGCCAACCCTCCTCATGCTCCCGTACGGCACGTTCCATTCCAGTCCTCCAGCCGCCTCGAGCATACGTGGTTTATCGATTTTATTATAAGCCCTTGTCAGCTTCGGTGGGGCACATCTATCACACCTGGGATGATGGAACGCAACACTCCATGGTCACTCCGTCCAAGTGGTGCTGTGATTCTCAAGCAGACCTCGCTGGAATAGTCCGTGATCACCAAGTCCAGAAGCTCAGGGTTATTCCCTACCCGCCACCTTGTTGGACTTGTGACATGCTGAACAAGAGCAAAGTCTAAAACAAACTTCACTATATTGTCCCCAAATACGTTAGGTGGAGTAATCAGTTCCTCCCACATTGCCTCAGGGGCGTTGAAGTCTCCAACAATTGCTACAGTTCCGTTCTTCTCTGCTACAGTCTTTAGGAATGACAGCAGCTGGCGATCTTCGTCCTCACTTGATACTGGGCTGCTGTATACACATGCTACCCAGTTATCCATTCCTCTTACTTTGATGCAACACGAAGTGGTTCGGATATTTGGCGTCACTAATTGTCCCCAGTCAATTGCTTATGACCGTTGGTTACAAGCATCACTACTCCTCCGCCAATCCACCAGTCACTTTAATCTGCCCTGTAGATGCAGTGTCCTGGCGGTGCCAGCGTTTCTACCTTTGTATCCTGGTGCAGCCAGGTTTGCGTCACAGCTATACAGTCGAAGCCTCTGGACTCAAACCTGAGTTCTCCCCATTTGTTCCCAATGCTGCAGGCATTGGTGTCCAACAGTTACAGTCCCTCGTTCGCCTTTGGCCTCTGTCTCTTTAACCTGGCCGACCTTGCATTTGGATGCAACACCCGAGTTCTTTCTCTGTTTTGTGTTACATTTGCCCTCGACACTGGAGTTGATGTGGTTCTCCTCAGGAAGGGGCTAACTACTTCTGCGAGGGTCCGTCTGGCTACACTTGCATATGTNCCTGGGTGGCATGAGTGTAGAGTCTATTTGAATAACACTGACCCTTGGTGATCCAACAATTTATGTCGATCTCAACTGTGTCTCCTGATATTCAGACGTTTTCTCTGCCCTGTGGCAAGGAGATCCGGCTCTACCGAGATTCTGTCTGCCGTTGCCGTTTTCACTGCTCCAGTGGCTGCCAGGAACTCGTCCCTATACCTAAGGTTCCCGAACTCCACTAGAACCGGCCTGGCAGCCCCTTGTATACCGCCTGGCATACCAGTCCACCGATCAAACCTAAACACTCTCTTCAAGAGAACGTGTCCTGGTACGCCTGCCATTCTCAGGAGATTAATGATGCTATGCTTTAGGTCTCGTTCCCTCTGGCGTCCGACTACGCAGAATGGTTCCGTTTTGTGACGACATTCCTGTGTCTGCCGAGGGCAATTTCACTGCTGGCCTACAGTCTAAGGACGTTCTTGGTTAACTAGCTGAACTCTTGCTGTAGCACCACCAGCTTCCCTTCCTTCTTCTTTGCTCCAGCTACTAAGACATAAATATCCTTCTGTAGCTTATTCAAAGCTTCTCTTCTATGCTTCTCTACTATCAGCTGCAGTGTAACCCCTGCGTCCTATCACTGTAGGCTTTCTCGCAGCCGAATTCAACGACTCACAAGCTATGCGCTGAGTCCCCTCCAATAACGCGGTCTCTCTTCACGTCCTAACACAGACAGAACACACCCCCTTATGGAATTTGTGCTCAGTATACAGCACGTACGCCCTTTTATGTAGGGCACTACAATTCTGGTGGTACAAACTGCTGCAAAAATCGTAACAAATGTCGTCGAGCACCTTTTGATTGGAACCTTGGATCCCACATGGGAACTGTTTCGGTCTAGGAGTACAGGTGTTTACCCTACCTCTTGTTTTGATGTTCCTAATAACCATTTGGCTAAATGCTATGAGGTGAGAATAGCTACGTTGCGAGAACACTATACAGCCTAATAATCCTACGGTTATTAAATCTATAACAGAAGGATAATCAACGAAAACAATACGAGTATAACAGTACATATGCTAGAAGAACTACTATGAACACCAATTTGAACACAACAAAGACAAACGTATTAAACACGACAGAATTTCAGTTCAGTTCAGTTCAGGTCAGGTCAGGTGAGGGGAAGTTGAACAGGACTGGTAGTGGCCACAGGCCAATCAAGCGTCCAGAATTCCTTCGGTGGTGTGCTCACGAGTGTGCGTCCACCTCTGCGATTGATCGGTTTTTCTTTCTATCTGCTAACAGAGAGAAAGAGAGATTTTAATTCTCGCTGTGTCGGGGACAGACTTACTGTGAAAGCGTTCCATATTAGACAAAAACAATTTATGCATCTAACGTTCTATGTCAATGAAAACCTCTAACCATCTAGCGTCCAGTGCTCTTTTAAAGGCTTGGACGTTCGGCTGCTTAATCACTTCAAACGGTAGCTTATTTCAGTTATCCACTACCTTATTGCTGAAGAAATGTACTTGTAGGTTCAGCCAAGAACGCTATTTCATAAACGTGAGCTCAAGATCACGTGTTCCTTGATGGGGAGCCTCAGTAAAGAGGGACCCCGGATCTGAACCCAGCAAATCTTTCCTAGTCTTAAATACTTCAATGCGTTCTACGCGCAATCTCCTCTTTTCTAATGAAAAAAGACCGATCGCGTACATTTTCTCTTCGTATGTTTCTCCCCTCATACCCTTAACCATCCATGTTGCTAGTCGCTGGACCTTCTGCAGACAGGCTGGGTTCTTTTTGTACAAGGGCGATCAAGCCTGAACACAATATTCTAGGTGAGGCTTTACAATGGCTTTGTATATGGGTATAAACATATCTGTTTCCTACACAAAACTGCTGACCTTAGTCGAAACAGCTGTCGCCTAGCCATGTGTGCTGCAGCTTCACATTGGGTACCCCAACTGTAATCTGCAGTTGCGATGGCTCCTAGATCCCTGAGACTAGTTCAGTGCCTACTTCGAATTGCCTCCAGTCCCCGAGTGCCTTCAATGATTCCCTAGAGAGCAACTGACTCTTTGTTGCATTTACTGGAAGATCCCATGTGCGGGATCACTTGACCACCTTTGCCATATCATCTTATAAGTCTTATCTCCCACTGGATCCAACCACCTTCACATCATCAGCGAAGATGCAGCAAGGTGAGCTTTTAATTTCTGCTAGATCACTTATCAACAACAGAAATAGAAGCGGGCCTAACACTGACCCTTATGGCACGCCACTAGTGACATAGAGGATCTGGGACCTTTGTTCTGCTACCCTAACCCAGAATGTCCTTTTGGTCAAGAATGCTTCCATCCATTTACATATTGTTCCTATAATTTAGAAGAAGCTTGGCTTATGTAGAAGCAGTCTATGACTTACGGAATCGAACGCCTTACTGAAATCTAGGTAACATACCTCTACTGCTCTGCCTTCGTCTACCCTTTCAGTGGCTTCGTCTAGTGAGCACAAGAGGTTAGTCAGGCACGATCTGGTTTTCATGAAACCATGCTGGCCCACGCTAAGTAATGTATACTCTAAAATGTGGGCACAGACATGAGTCCTGATTAGCTTTTCCATGCACTTGCATAGAATACTGGTTAAGTTAACCGGTCTGTAGTGCTGTGGGTTAGATTTACTACCACCTTTGTTTAACGCCACCACAACGGCAGTTTTTCAGTCGCCCGGAAGCACGCCCCCATCCAGACTTTGAAACAGCACTTTTATTAGGTCTGCTGAGATTTGGGCAAGAGGTTTCACAATGACAGGATATGTACCATCGGGACCCGGGGCCTTATTGATTTCCAACTCCCCTAACACCTTTTGTACCTCCACTGTAGATATCTGCATCTTTCTAATGCTCGGTGGAAGAGAGGTCTGGGATCTAGGTTCTAATTTTCGGTTGTCTATGACACTAGCGAAATAGTTGCCTAGTGCTACTGCCTTGCTTTGGTCGTCTGCTGCCACCGTGTTGTTTTCCAGAACCAAGGCGTCTATGGCGTCCCTCAAGTTGTACGTACCTGAAAACCTTTTCGGTTTCTGCTTGACGTTATCCGCTAACTTTAGTTCAAATTTTTCTTTTCTGCTCTTATAAGATCGATTGTCCTGTTCCTCTGGACCGTGTAAGTTTTCCATGCCAGCTGGGTTTTAACCTCTCTGTAGTTTCTCCAGCTTCTGTTTCTTTTCTTTAGTACTCTCGTTATTGCCGGAGACCACCATGTGGGCTTATTACAACCTTTCCCAAATTTAAGGGGTGCCAACCTGTCTTTGAGTTCCTGTAGATTAATTTTGATTCTATGCCAGAGAGCCTCTACTGTGATCTGCTCATTTTCTGTTTCCCATTCTGGAGTTAGGGCTATTACCTCTAGGCCACTCGTGTCCATTTTACTGAAGTTTTCAACTTTCCGGCTGGGCGCTTTGCTCTCCCTACAATTGAGGGGCAGTTTTAACACTTGATGATCATTCCTTCCCATAGGTGGATGAAAGGAGAGATCTTCTATGATCCCCTTGGTATTTAGCAAACACCAACTCTAGGAGTGATGGATTTTGCCCCGTCCTGTCTCTTGTATTTTCCCTCACGTGTTGCAGGAGGGCTATGGATTGTATCCATCCCAGAAACTTCCTCTGGTGTACTCTCCGAGCAGGTCTCTGTGGTCCACTGGATGCCAGGTAGGTTGAAGTCCCCAGTAATTACCAGTTTCTGTTGGGACTGTGCTAGTGCATCCAGCGCCCTGATTAGTTGCCCTTCTTCGTCTGTGGTGTCCTTCGGAGTGAGATAGCACAGGACGAATACGGCTCTTGCCAATCAAACGTCCAGTTCCTTGTATTGTCGGCGGATGGCAGTAGCTTCCAACACTGCATACAGTTGATTAGGTCTTTGTGATCCTCTCAACTTACCCCATTTTCCAGAACGTTAACTTCTTGGGAGTATTTCAGTTCAGTTCAGTTTGCACAGGACGGAAGTTTTCGAGATCAATCGTGCGTCCAGATCTTTGTGTTGTCTGTTAGTTTCCTTGGCTTCCAACACTGCTCATCAAACATTCCTTCTGCTTTTTTCTGAAAGGCAGAATGTTTAGGTGCATTATTACATCGACCAGATATATATCTATGAAAAGGTATCAAGATCTGTCAACCGCTGTTCATACATCTTCTCCTTTTGCCCGGCCACCATTCGGGTAGCAAGGCGCTGCACTCTTTCTTAACATGACACATCCCTCCTGTAATACGGTGCCCATGCCTGCACACAATATTCCATGTGTGGGCGATTATTCGACTTATACAGGGGGAAAAAACCTCAGGCTTTCTGCATGTTACTGTAGCACACAGTCTGAACAGCTGCCCCCCCCCCAAGGTTAGAGCAGGTCGGGTTGCATAGGACTGGTAGTGGCCACGGGCCAATCGAGCGTCCAGAATTCTTTCGGTGGTGTGCTCACGAGTGTACATCCACCTCTTCAATTGATCATTTTCTCCGTCTATCTGCAAACAGAGAGAAAGAGAAACCTTACTTCTTGCCGTGTCGGCGAGAGACTTTCAATTTGAAAGCGTTCTATACTGCACACAAAAATGTTATGAACCCAACATTCGTATCCTGTTCAATACTCCTTGTTTGGGAACAGCTCTGGCTACCTCTTATCCCAAGCCGCTTTGAAGGCGTGAACACCAGATAGGTTGACCAGTTTGTCGGATAGTCTATTCCCTATGTTTACCATTCTATTGCCGAAGTATCAAATTTTTATTCAAATCACAGGACTCAGAGAGACCTTCGCCTGTTGGGTGTCCTGGTACCAACTCGCCTACGAATGTAAAGCTTCTTCCGACTCTCCACGAGATAGTAATATCTGGAAGGTAGAAGGGAAAGGGAGATATCGCAGTGTCTGTTACATGCATTTCATCAGTACACTAAAGCAACCCTGATCCCTAGGGAAGATCTGGGAATAAATGATACCACTCCTTCTTTTAGGTCTCCTCTAATTATCTTTCTTTGTAGAGAAAATAGATCAAGGTCCTTTAATATTTCCTAGTATTATTTCGCTCTCTGCCCCTCTACCATTCTTGTAGCTAGTCTCTGCACTTTCTCCAGGCAGGTGGCGTCTTTTTTCTACAGAGGTGCCCAGGCTTGGACACAGTATTCTAGATGGGGCCTTGCTATTGCTTTGTCCAACGGACAATGATTTCCGGTTTTCTACAAGATAGAGCCGATGTGAGCCGGAAAAGTTCTCCCCGTGTCTTGAGTGCTGCGATTTCCCATTGGCTACCACAGCTGAAATCCGAAGTCATTACTACCCCAAGATCTTCGGCAGTTTCTACCGGTTTGACTTCGAATACTTCCCCACGTACCGACAGCAACTAGTGGATAGTTTTGCTTGGACAATAACTGACACTCGGCCGCATTCAGTGCCAAGTCCCATTTATTTGATCACTCAACTACACGTTCAATGCCCCTCGCTAGGTAAGCACTACCACTCGATCCCATCACCTTCACATCATCCGCGAAGACGAAACAAGGTAAGTTGGCTAACCCCACTAAGTCATTGAAGTACAAAAGGAAGAGTAACGATCCGAGAACCGAACCTTTAGGCACCCCACTAGTCAATCGAATGACCTGAGAACTGGCCTCCCCTACCCTCACTGCAAAGGTTATATATGTGGAAAGCGGTTAACCACCTCAGCATATTTCCTTCTAGCCCAAATCTTTTGATTTTTCGCATGAGCAATCTGTGGTTCATAGAATCGGAAGCTTTGCTAAAATCGAGGTAGCAAACGTCAACGGAATGGCCCTCATTTAGCTTTTCTTTGACTTCATTCGGGTAGCACAGAAGGTTAGTGAGACAGGACCTATGCTTTGGAAATCCGTGCTGCACCCAAATTAGTAGGCTAGAACGCAGTAAATGTCTACATACGTGCTCTCTGATCAGCTTCTCCAAGCATTTGCAGAGGATGCTGGTTAGGATTATTGGTCTATAGTTTCTTACGTCAGACTTCATACCACCCTTGTGAAGCGCTGCAACAGTTACTGTCTTCC
Organism: Echinostoma caproni; assembly: GCA_900618425.1. Lineage (NCBI taxonomy): Eukaryota > Metazoa > Platyhelminthes > Trematoda > Plagiorchiida > Echinostomatidae > Echinostoma > Echinostoma caproni. The sequence continues at coordinate 11,801 of UZAN01054096.1, forward strand.
AGTCACCAGGCGAAACTCCGTTCGCTAGTGACACTTGGAAGAGCAGGCTCACGGGCGCAGCAAAGACATCGGCTGGTGGTTTAAGGATGGCTGAATGAATCTTGTCTGGCCCAGGTGCTTTGTTTGCGTTGAGTTCCGACAGAACCCTGCGCACATCCTCTGGTGTTACGACTTAGTCCTCTATAGTCTGGATCTGTTGATCCCCTCTAGACGGGATCCCCCCTCTATCCTCCCTAGGTACACTTCCAAAGTATCTCCCCAGCACTTCAATTCAAGTCAAGTCAAGAAGCGGCTTTAATTATCCCTATAGGGGATGAACATTCAGCTACTACACAGTCACTCTTCTTTGGAAATTACATGGTAACAAAGCGTATGGTGATACATTACATATACAAAAAGCCAATTTAGCAAACATTTTGTCTAAGATTTCCAATGACAAGATCAGCGTTGGTAAGAAACTGTGCCATGTACGGTATTATAGAAGACTTGTATGTAGTGGTGCGTGCAGCTATATGTTTATACATGGAACGAGTGCTAGATGTGGAGATACGTTGACTAAGATGAGGATACAGTGGGTGAGATGGGTCAAGTAGTATTCTGGTAGAAGGTTTCTGGCAAGCCCTAAGGTGCTGTGAAATATTCAACTGCACAACATACTCAAAGGATATGCCGCTGTATCGACATACGTGTTTGATGGATGTGCGTATCAGTTTGAAGTCTTTGATTAAAAGACCCGGAAAAATAACAGGGGATGCATAAAGCCAGTGGGGAAGGATACAAGAGTAAACAAAATGCTTTATTAAGTGACTTGGGGTGGATAGCATCTTCAAACGAATAATGTAAAAGGTGAGTTTTCTGACTTTGTGAAATGTTTCGACGACATGAGGAGACCAAGAAAGATTGCGGGAAGTGATGACCCCAAGATATTTGACGGAGCATGATCTGGAAACTTCTTCACCATCGATAATGACATGCTGACAAGAGTTCACTACGTCAATATATTGATCACCCTTCAGTAAAGAAAATAAAACGTCATTAT
>UZAN01054100.1:0-15872 GCA_900618425.1 Echinostoma caproni
ATTCTGCAATAAAGAACTCTCCTCGACCAGCACCGCCTTTTCGGAATATAACACTAGTAGACAAATATGGTTATAAACCCGAAGTGATAAGCGGCTTTTGCACTGACAAGGGCACTGATGGCGTCCCTTCAAAACGCAACTGGTGAACTCACTTTAGATTAGAGCGTATTCAGTCGAAGTTGAGATGATAGTTTGTGTCCGTTTTTAGCAGTCATTTATCTTGATAGCCATTCCGTACCCACACTTTGATGCTTGGCCCATACTAGTTGTTTGACGGATTGTGTAGTGTACATATCAGAATTAATGGGGTATAATCATCAAGTAACGTGTGTTTTGCCACAGATCTAAATGGATCAATAGCAGAGGTGATAAGAAATGGTTTTTGGACCGACAGATCTTAACTTTTTGTGTGATTGGTTTCGCGTCTAGACTTAGTTTTGTTGAACCAATTGCACAATTTCGGTTTCTCCTTGGACGTGCAAGTGTAATTTTAAACGGAACTCTACATTATTTCATATTATAGTATATTATATTTCACACTTATCCGACTCCGGACAGTTTGTCGAACAAATCAGAGTACTGAACTCTTTATTTTTTGTTACCCAATGTGAATTACAGTAAACGGGGAAATTCCCATGGACAAATAGCATACTGTAAAGGGGAGAGTAGGGGAACATTCACGTAAGATCCAGTTCATTGATTTTGCGTTTAAAAAGTGTAAGATTGTAAGTTGAGGGAAAAACAACAATGGGGAGGGTGTTCCACAGTTTGGCAGTTCGGGTTAAAAAGAAGATTGAAGTAGCGAGGTACGACACTGGGAACAGAAACCTGATAAGGATGACTAGATGCTTGTTTATGGGATGGGTGGATAAAAGTTGCAGGGAGAGGAACTGCCGAGGTAGGTTCCGAAGAACAAAAACCAAGGTAGTAGCGGTACAATAGGGACAATGAAGCAACTGCCCGACTATGGGCTAGCGACTGGAGACTAGATGTTAGGGAAAGAGCATCGTTTAGCCGGATGGCTTTTCGTTAAACAAGATCAAGAAGGAAAAGGGAAGAGGACGAAGACCCACTCCACACGTGACTACAGTATTCAAGAGCAGGGTGGATTTGAGCTTTGTACAATAGATGAGCTAGGGCGGAGGTCTGGCGCGAAATAGAAATCCAACCTTGCGCGCAGCATATGAAGCTAGCTTGGTTATAAAAGGGGACCAGCATGAAGATGTTATAGGCTATCCAAGAAGGGAACCAGTGTCTGTGGAACGCAGTTGGGTGGAATCAAAAGATAAATGAGGGGAGAATGAATGGTGTTTTAAAGAAATTAAAAGGAGAGAGGTTTTAGAACTAGTGAACGAAACGTGGTTTGTGATTCCTCAGGAGGAGATGTGTTCGAGATCGGAGTCCAGTGACAGATCAACTGCACTACGGTCAGCATCGATGTTGGTTTGGGCATGGCGAGCAGTGCGATAGGAGAGGGAGCAGCGGAGCGCGGCGTCATCAGCAGAAGAGTGGATCAGGTTAGTAGTTTGGGAAAGGATATCATTGATAAATAGAAGGAAGAGAATGGGCGCAAGTAATGAGCCTTGGGGAACACCAGCGTCCACAGGGAAAGGCTGAGATATAACCCCATCAACTCGGACGGAGATGGTTTGCTTGCTGAGGAAATTTGATATCCACGCTACGAGCGATGGAGGGAACCGGAACACGGGTAGTTTCGCCAGTAGACCTTCGTACCAAACTCGGTCGAGGACCTTTGTGATGTCAAGCGAGACCAGGTGTGTTTCCCCGTGGTTATCGAGTGGAGCTGACGAATATTGCGAGACAAGAGCTAGGAGGTCACCGGTAGAACGGCACGATCGAAAGCCATACTCGCGGTCGCTCAGTAGTCCTTCACGTTNTCACGTTCAAGGAACGTGCGTAGCTGATCAGAAATGTTTCAAATACTCTCGAAGGAACAGACATGAGCGAAACGGGTCGGTAACAAAGAAATCAGTCCCTAATTTACCCGTAGGCGGAATACTGCTGGCTCCTTATTGACAACGCAGTGGCGTGAGTTAGTCCAGGTTTCACACCGCAAAGAACGGATATTTGAAATGCACGTGGGTGCCACGAAAATTGTTCGGTTATGCATTGTCTGTGTATTATTACGTGTAGGGGGAGGGGAGGGGGGCAGACGGGAATGATTTTCAAAGGCTAATGAAAGCTCAGAGAAATGCCGAATCATGGATCAAGGATCAAATCGTTTCTGAGTAGTCTTTGGATTTCATGTTTTATGTTGGAGTAGTATCGCCTTTTGTTACTTTCTTTGATTCATAATATAGGTAACCGACAATTTAATACTATATTTCTCTTATTTCTCTAAGTTCAGATTGCACAACAATCAAATTAAAGTGAAACATCTTTATAACCAATAATCCAGTCAATTATTTATTGAATTTTTTTATTACACAGCATTGTGTGATGAGCAGCAGAAGCAGAGGACTCACCGTTCAATCATGGTAACTCGCAATCTAAGCCCCGGCACTTGCAGTTGTGAACCACATAAAGCTCCACTAGCGTATGAGAGTCGGGAGGCAATGTAGCTGCTTATGCATGGAATACCGCTGTTGCTGAGCTCAAATTAAGTAAATTCTCTTGGAAAATTCACAAACTGAGTCTTCGCCCAGTCAAAGACTCACTTTCAAAGCAGAAGAGGTGTCAAATCACAGTCCGTTAAAGTCCAGTATCCGGTTCATCAAATCGTAGTCTGTTTGGGGTCAAATGCCCAGCATGCCCGGTATCTCCGTATGCCCAATAAAGCCCATGATCACTACCAGAATCAAAATGTGGATGCGGTTTGTATACCTTTTTGGTTGGTTTGGAATCAGGGTATTCTGTCAACTCTTCTAGTTAAACTAGACCCCTCACCGGGCAGTAGTAGAGAAAGTAGATAAGTTTTGCTATATCTCACCTGGCGGATGCATCACAGGTGAAGTGTCGGCGCTCATACAGAAGGCTCGGTTGGCATATGCCAATTTGAGATATTTGTGGAGCCGTCACGAACTCCGGTTGTCTGTGAAGGGTCGAGTGTAGCCGCGACAGTTCGGCCAGTTCTGCTATAGGGCGCAGAAACTTGACCAATAAGACAACAGGACAAAGATAGACTGTCGGTGTTTAAACACCGCTGTCTACGTAGCATTGCACGAGTTTGGTGGGGAAACCGGGAGAGCAATGCCGAGGTTAGACGTAGAGTTTTAGGTAATCGCGGTCGTCCGCTGGAGAAAGTAGTCGACCTCCATAGATTACGTTGGTTGGGGCATGTGTTACGCATGTCACCAGATAGGTTGCCACGGCGAGCGATGTTCGCCGAGGCAAGTAGTGGATGGAAGAAAGTCAAAGGTGGCCAAGCTAAGACCTAGCGCGAGGGTATGAAAACCCTGACCAGGAGATTGGCTCACATATGTCCAGTTTTGATCCCTGACTGGGGACCCCGAGATCATGGTTACCGATGATTAGAGACATTGAGCGATATAAATGCGTGTCGCAAGCATCTACTCATTATTCTTGTGACTTCAGTCTATATAAATGTGCTACCTTCTGCTTGAATCTGCCCTCAACATTCTAATCACCATCCAAATGAGCAACCCAAACCGGTGCACGAAAGTGCATGGTTTATGTTTGTAAGAACAGAACAGTTAAACTACTTGTAATTCTCTGATTCAGTTGTAGCTCCAAATATTAACCTTTCCTTCTCTGTTTGGGGAAGAAAAACACTTCCGTCACGTAAAGGCAGCCTATTGAGCTTCATCAGTAGGAACTACCCGAGACACTTGGTCGAGTAGCAACATTTCGAACGGTGAAAGTTCATTTATTTGCTACGTCACAAACGGCGATTCTATTACATTGTGCGTCACAGTCAAGTAAATAAGTTTAACATTATTAAGATAATGAAGGCAAATCATAATTTTATCTCCTTTGCCATTCCAATATTTTCTGTTAGAATCCGCGGTGCTCTTCTTTTTATCACGATCTTACTTATCGGAGCAGGCTGGGCGTTTATCAAGCACATGCTTACACCACGTGAGCGCAACGTCTTCTTCATCGTGATACCTTTGCAGGTGAGTGTTTCTCCTAAACACACATTGACTTTTCTCTCTTCGCATTCTTCTCGCTGCCCTGTCCCGTCCTTTAATGTTATAGTGACCTAAGGTTCTGTCTAGCATATATATCGTGTCACTATTAACTTAACTCTCAAATATAGCTTTTAAGTATAAATAAATCAATTAAGCAGTCGACTGAGAGTATTCCTCAAACTATCTATGAGCTCCTGTCATTGTTCCTCTAACTTTGAGCGTGCTAGTAATAACTTCCAGCATCGGGTCCATCCAAATGATATGTTCTTTTCGTCACAGGAAGAAATATTTCCTTGCTTTTCAGTCCATGCTCTGGTACTTCTGCTTTAGATAAGCGCTGTTGTTGCGTTAGTTTGGTTAATTTTTGAGACATCTATCGTTTTTCAGCGCACATTGAACATACCGGAAACCGTCATGCGACGTTAATTGACCTTTCTCTCACTCTGACACTTTCATGTTTCCGAGTCTTATTTGGTAGAGCGTATACACTCTTCTTAAGATTTGTTGTTTTCCTTCCGTATGACCACGCAGATTGAATTTTGTGTGGGCTTTGTGAGCTGTATAAATGCAGCTATCGTAACTGAAGGTCGCCATTACAGGTTCGTCAACCGGTAGGCGCCATGAGTGTACCTGAATCATTTTTTTGTGGGTTTGTCAGTCTTTGAATCGAGCAAATCAGGTTGTTTCCAGGCTTGATGCTCTATTTGGTTTTGTTAAGTTTTCTGTGTGAAGACGCAATGGTTTCGTCACCTGTTTTTTGTTTTATCTGCTACATTTAGTGCGTGGTACAGAGTTTCCTTCGGACATTGGATGTGCCGAATCGTACTGTATTGTGCATTCTTTCGTTCTCACCAGATATGTTTTCATAAGGGATAACAGAAGCAAAACAAAAATGAAGGGATCGTGTACTCTTGTCGAGTATTGTATTGATTTTAGCCATTCTATTCTAATTTCTGATCATGGGTATAAATATGGCAATTACCTGACAAAGCCTTACCCGATACGCCTACCTGAAGAGCGACAATCGGGAAACTGGTCGTGTGCTTTCAGCAAGATCTTGTTGGGTTATTCTGATACTACCCTCATGCACCATAGGTAAACGGGCTATCCGAAACAACGCTGCACTCGATCCATTTTGGAGACATGCAGTCTGTCACCGCCAGTTCCCGTATGTGTTCTACATGTCTTTCTACTTTCTTGGCCGATTACCAATGGTTTATCATATCTTTTCATATATTTTGCTTGTCACACACAATCATCTAATGAAATATGTTGGAGCTGCTCATGGTGTTATCTGCCCAGATGCTTGATGATGTAAGGGACATGATGTTCCGCCTGACTAACTCCAGGTAACCAACTCTTAGGTGATCTGTAATGAGCTTCCAGGACTGAAACATTGTCAACTGATACCACTGTAATTAAAAAAAGCATTGTTTCAACTTCTGTGGTTCTATCATTATTATTATTATTCAACACAACCAATCACAGAGAACTGGCAAATGTGCCAAAACAAAAAAGAATCTGAGGAATGTGTTCATAGGTTGTGTGGGCATGCTTCTTCCCGGTTACCCTGACCGAGGAAGGGAGATAACCTCGGGGTCCCCACCCGAAGCCTTTGGCTGGGAAGCCAGACCTGTAAGGCAACAGAACAGAGCTCAGATTCCGCAGTCTATTGGGGGCCGGTGTCCAGTTCATTGGATCATGCACCCTTTGGACGGGGTCAAACGTCCAAGGTGTCCAATCGAGCCGGTGAACACCGCCACAACCAGGAAGTGTGTTTGTGATTCGTACGCCTCTTCTTGGTTGGTTTAGAATCAGGGTTTTTGGCCAACTCTCCTAAGTGAACTACCAGTGGTCCACCAACCCGGTTATAGCCCCGGATGTCGGCTTTTCGTCCTCTCACATAATGGAAAAAACCTCCACGGAAAGGCAGTGATTAGGGCTTTCTCAACAGCGACTATTCAAGACGCCTGGTCATATAGGAGCATTTCACGAGATGTAAGGGAAAGGTGACCAGTCACAACCCGAGACACCTACCCCGACTATACTGGAGGCGTCTATCATTATGAATTAGTTACTCACAGAGTATTAAAATATTCTGCTGCTAGCTGATTAGAGAGGAGTTTTCTAATTCTGGTCTATCAGACTAAGTGTACATATTCGAGATTGTACTGCAAAGTAGTTGTTTATGTTTTAGTCTATATACTGAGTGTTTCCATTCTAAAAAACTCTCACGAGTTAGATTCTGATTGCCAGAAACTTAGGATGCGCACACAGCTAAACGTTCGTTTATTACACCTCATTCTTTTTCCATCGATAGACTAAGTCGCTCGCAGGGCTGTTGGAGAGGAACTCAAGGGCATTGTAGTCCAAGATTCTAAGCGCCATCACAGCTTGTTTATCTCTTGTTCAAGGATTCTCGGAAATGCACCGTGCAATATACTTGATTATCTTTAGACGCTGTACATTTTTTTAAATTTTTCATCCTCCAAAACAGTGACTTTCAAGTCACAGTCGGTAGACAGTACATCTAATTTATGACTGTTTCTGGTCTTTAGATTCTCGCTAATGTGGCCACCATAGTGATTGAGGAATCTGAAGCAGGTACAGCTCGATATGCCCTGTGGAAGGATATCTTTATTTTTGTTGATTTGGCGTGTTGCGGTGCGATTCTTTTCCCTGTTGTTTGGTCTATCCGTCATCTGCAAGCGGCATCTCAAACCGACGGAAAAGCTGCCATCAACCTACGAAATCTACGTCTCTTTCGACACTTCTATATTTTGGTAAGTACTTTACTGGATCTTTAACCTGCTGTTTTTTCCGACGTGTTGCCGGTGTTCCACAATGATTCTCATTGCAGAAGTTAAGGGCAGGGACTAGACAGACAACAATAAACAATAGTCGCATCAGATTAACGCAAAATTCACTGTTCTCTAATGAACTTACAATACGTGTAAAGTGAAGCGGGCACAATATGATTAGCAAATGTAACTGTAGCGCTTTGTGGTAGATAACTGGGCATTTTCAATGTGTCCTAATCACTAAAACCTACAAATATGAATTTGGTGTTTTAGTTCTTTTCCTAACGTTTTGTTTCTTCCTAGCCCGCTCACTGCATCCAACGTGCGCCAAATTGCGTAAAGGAACAGCTTGAAATCTTTGGTCGGTAGGTTTTATGTTCGTAAAGCAGAATGAATCGCACAGTAGCAGTGTACGCTTCAATCTCATTCGTCGCCCAATCAGTAGTGAAGTAGCTGATCCTAACTGCTACAGCAAACGTAAACACATTGTTCAACGACTATAGGAACACCTTCAGCGCGGATTTTGAGAAGCGGCTTATGACATCATTCACGAAGGTTCCAAGTCCACCTTTCAAAATCTCGCCGTTTTTGGGAGACATGCTTATCCGTCCATTGTCTGCCTCACGTGAGGAGTGCACGTGAGAATCAGGCTCGTTTTAGACCTTGTCGAGTTTGCATCAATCACATTTTCACTCCGCCAAATTCTGGAGCACAGATATCCCTTCCGCAGACCTGCCATTTCTATCGTCCTCGATCTGAAAGGGACTTTCGACTCAGTCGACTACTCTAANGAGAAGTTCATTTCAATTTTGCGATCTCTTTATGGTAACACCCGAAGCCGAATCTGAGCTTACGGCACTTTTTTGCCCGAGTTCATTACAGAAAGTGGTGTTCGTCAAAGATGCCCTCTCTCTCCTTTTCTTTTTAACTTTGTTATAGATTTGATTATGGAAACAGCCCAATCCTCGTGCGAGGAAAGTGGCGTCGATTTACTCCCAGGTAGCAGACAGTCTGATCTAGAGTATGCAGACGATATTGTGCTACTGAGTGAAGATCCAGCTAAGTTAACAGCTCTTCTGTGTAGTTTGAGTGCTAGTGTATCTATGTTTGGTATGCGTTTTGCATCTTCAAGGTGTAAAATGTTGCTCGAAGATTGAGATGGTCCAGTCCCCAACCTCACCATGACCGGGGAAGTATTAGAACAAGTGGAAGTTTTGTTATTTGGGCAACTATATCTCACCTGGTGGTCCATCACAGTTGAAATGCCAGCTGGCATACAGAAGGCTCGTTTGACATTTGCGGCGCCGTCGCGACATTCTGTTTCCTCGAAGAGTCAAGTGTATGCCGCGGCAGTTCGGCCAGTTCTGTTATACGGTACTGAAACTTGCCCATTATGAAAATAAGATAAAGTAGACTGTCGGTGTTTTAACACCGTTGTCTGCGTCCCATCGCACGAATCGGTTAGGGGTAGCCGGGAAATCGCCAAAGCGGTTTCACGTAATTTCTGCCCTTCTAATTTTCCTCCCATTTGCAATTCCTCTGGCACTCTTGTTTGTGAACCCCACGAAAAAGCAGATGTATTCGCTTCTCGGTTTGCCTCCAACTCCACCTTATCTGCCTACTCTACTGTTTAACTCTCCTATACATGCAGCTACTACTCTCTACCTATCATAACAAGCATAAAGGTCCACCATGCTCTTCGTGGTTTGAATGTTTTTGAACCACGCGGTCCGGACGATATTCCACCTATGATAAAAGTACGCGCCCCGGAGTTAGCCCCGGTTCTACACCGCCTTCTCTGTTCTTCACTCGATCCTAAATCTTTCCATGGAAAAATACCGTTATTTTTTCTATTCTTAAGCTCAGGGACCCTTTTGACCCCAACAACTACCGTCCCATCAGTCTCACACCGGTAATTTCGAAAGTGTTTGAAACCATTATCTCCGACCAGCTACGTGCGTTTCTCGATTCCGAAGGTTGTTTGAATGACCGTCAGTATGGATTTCGCCCTCGTCGATCTACGGGTGACCTACTGACACTCACATCACATTCCTGGTCGACTGCACTCGATGACCACGGAGAAACTAACATGGTCTCACTCGACATTTCAAAGGTCTTCGACGGCGTTTAGCATGAAGGTCTGCTGTCGAAATTACCTACGTTCGTATTCCCCCTGTCTCTAATATCATGGCTCCCACGTTTCATTAGCAAGCTAACTATCTCCGTTCGAATAAATGGAGTCCTATCTTGGTCATTCCCTGTGAACGTCGATGTTCCCCAAGTTTCCAAATTTTCGCCCACCCTCTTTCTTTATTTATCGAGTATCTTTTGTCCAAAACCTCTAATCCCATCCGCTGCTTTGCCGATAATGCCACTCTCTATTGTTCTGTTTCTTACCGCACAATCCACCAATCTACTACCAATATCGATCCCGATCGTAATGTCATAAATGCCTTACCTCCGATCTCGAACTAATCTCTGCATGGGGTTCTACCAACCACGTGTGTTTCAATGCTTCCAAAACTTGTCTGCACTCAGTCTCTCTTAAACATGTCTCTTGTTCTCCTCAACTGATTTTTGATTCTCTGCCCCTTCGTTCCACAAATTCTCTTCCTCCTGGGTTTATCCATAAATTCTTCTCTCTGTTAGCCCCCTTTTATCTCTACACTTGTCTGTCGCGCTGCGCGCAAAGTTGGTTTTCTATTCCGCACAAGGCGTTTCTTTACACCCAAGCACCCTTTATGCAAAGCTCAAATCCACCCGATGCTTGAACACTGCAGTCACCTATGGGGTGGAGCTTCGTATTCCGCTCTTCCTCTCCTCGACCGTGTTCAACTTAGAGCCATCCGGCTTATCGACGAACCATCTTTAACTTCCACCTTGCAGTCACTTTCCCATCGCCGGGCAGTTGCTTCGTTATCTCTTTTCTATTGTTACTATTTTGGTTTCTGCTCTTCCAAACTCGCTTCAGCGGTTCCCCTTCCATTGACCTCTCGTTCATCTCAATCTCAGGCGACCAGTCACCCTTATCAGGTTTCTGTCCCCAGATGTTGGGCTTCTTTCTTTCAATCTTCTTTTGCCCCGAGGACTGCGAAATTGTGGAACACTTTTCCCATTTCCGTGTTTCCCAGCTCTTATAACCTTGCTCTTTTCAAAAGCAGGATTAACAAATTGGTTCTTACTTGAATGTTCCCCAACATACCCCCCCTTACAGTATATCATTGATTATGGGGTTTATCCCTTTTGCAGTAAATCACTTGGTGTGTAATAAAAAGGACGAGAAACACTTACTCTACCTAATCACTCTGCATTTCTTCATGCCTCGTCTCCACGTCATCTGCTGGCCTCCACATGGCTTTCTCCAGCCTGAAAAAACCATCTAGGTGCATTGCGGTAGGAGACAGTTAAAGGTACACAAAACGTGTCCTAATCAACGGAGCTTGTTGAGCTGAATTCGATACGATAGCGAGTTCCTTTTCGATGCATTCCCAAACACCCGATGGTGTACGTCTAAGTTACCAGCAGACTTACTCCATCCCACTTGGGGCAGACTACACAAGGATCGATTTTCGAAAACCGCTAGGTGACGAATGTCTTCTACCCTCAAATTCAAGGTCTCACATCCGTCAAGCAGAACTGATCGTACAGGGTGCAGTTTACGCGACTTTTCAACGTCAATGAAAAATCACGTCACTACCACGGGTTTTTAAGTCCTGCGTACGTTGCCCGAGACTTGAAAATGCCGGCGGTTATCTCCTTTGGTGTGCTACCGTCGTTGGTTGCGCAGCTACGTCAGGTAATTCCTGATCGTCTAGTTTCAGAGCAGAACTCGGTGACACCCAGTCTTGTAGCATCACTTTGCACTTTGAAGGTGCAAAACATATGCGGAACGGAGCAACAGAGGTTGGCAATCTGCCAAGTGCTCTTTGTGCATCCTCCGTAGATTCGAACAGGCAAGCGATATCGTCAGCGTACTCTAGACCGCACAACTTTTCTCCAGCTGCCCATTCTATACTTACATTGTGGAGACCACTTAGTGCGTTCTCCAGGAACAGGACTGAAGAGATAAGGCACCCTTGACGGACACCGCTCCTGGTTTCGAACGATGTACTCAGCTCATTGTTGTCCTTTACGCTACTAGAAGTATGCGAGTAGATTGAACTCAGTATGTTCACATACTTCTCCGGCATTCCTTTGCGAAGGAGCGAACTCAAGGGATTCACAATCAACTGAGTCGAAGGCTCCTTTCAGGTCAAGGAACACGACAGCTGTCGGACGACGGTGCGTATGGCGTAACTAGAGGACTTGATGCAGAGTGAAGATTTGATCGATACAACCACGACCTGGTCGAAATCCTGCTTGTTGTTCGCGGATATTTCTTTCGCTAAACAGTGTCAGATGTCGAATTATTATGGAGGCTAGTGACGATTAGGACCAAACTTATTCCACGGGGTTAGCGCAGTCGTTCTTAAAAATGGGAACGATCAGTGATTCGCTCCAGGATGGTGGAATGCGCTCGTGTGACCAGATATTTTTTTAAATTTTATTTTTTATTACACACCTAGGTGTGATGAACAGCAGACGGGGTAAACCCCATAGTCACGAAGACCTGCTGTTCAGTGGTTGAAATCGGCAACCTAAGCCCCGAAACTTGGAGTGGCGAACCACATAAGGCCCCGATAGGTTAGGCGTGGTATTGAACCGGACGACAGCAGAGCTGCCTACCACCAAAGTCGGGTGGCGGTGGCGGTGGCGGGGCTCGAACCTCGGGCCATAGGGTCCAAAGCACACCGGTGACACATTACGCATTAGATACGCATTAGATCAGTAATGAAGTCTACCATGTCATCGCCCCCCATCTTGAAGAGTGGGAGGAAGCCCGTTAGGTCCTGCAGCTTTTCCTTTCTTCGGGGCTTGGATACAAGAACAAACTGCTGCAGTAGGGAGTTCACGTAGCGCTGCCCACGGAGCCTCAGCAACACCAGAGGAGGTAGTCTGGTTGGTGCCTGGCCAGCTGAACTGTTCGTTGAAGTACTCCGCCCACCGGTCAACTCGTTGTTCCTTATTGTGAGTGGCTTGTCCACTTTCGTCGCAGATTTTTTAATTAACTGTGGTTCGCCGACCTCCCCTATTGCATATCAGTCGGAACATTCTTTGACTCTTCCCTGAGGCAGCTGCTACTTCCACTTCACTAGCTATCGTTGTCCACTAGTTCTCACGGTATTTATTGAGGCCCCTTGTGAGTTGACGGTACAAACGCCACCTTACCCTGTCTGATCCCGGGCGGTTGGAATTTGCCGCTTTTTCTCCATCGGTGCTACTGACTGATCAGATATCCAATGCCTCGGTCGGGCTGCCGCTTCAGATCCACAAGCAACGTTCGCTGCGGAATGCATTGCTCGGCTAATCTGATCCCATTGTTCATTTACACTACCATCTCACAGCGCGTTTAGCTCTTGTCCTATCTCTGATTCAAAACGGGTGAGAACGGCTGATCTGCCAGTCGAGGTTGGTGGGGTTTTCTGCGACCAGTGAGTTGGAGAGTGAATCGCATCAAAACTAAAGCATGATCAGATTCAATGCAGGTGGTTCAATTGGACCTGCAGTTTTGTACTGAGTCACACCACGATAGCTCACTGCTATGTGGTCTAACTGAGTGAGCGTACCAGTTGAGTTTGAGCGCCACGTTGCTGTTCGTTGAGAGCCATGTCGGAAGTTGGTACTGGATAGGAACAGATGATAGTCTGCGCAGAACTGAAGAAGTCGATCACCGTTGTCTGTTCTTTGGCAGGGCAAAGCCCACTGACCGCCTAAGCAAGCTTCCGATGCGCTCAGTTTTCCAACTTGAGTGTTAAACCCACCTGCCAGCACTATAATATCAGAGTTGCGACTCAACCGAATCAGTTCGGCGAGTTTGTCGTAAAATTCGTCCTTTTGTGAAGTGGAACTGCAGCTGGTTGGTGCATACGCTGAAATGATAAACAAACATCTTTTGGTGTTGCTTCCCTTCCGGACGCTGATAGATCCTTGTAGTCGCATAGCACATAAGCCGCTGTTGACGGGGATCCAATCAAGTAGTGCGGCTTCGTGCTGTATTGTTGAGTACAATGCCCACACCACGCTGACCTACTGAACGGGCTTTGTCATCACCTGACTTGCGGAGGAAGAATCTGGAAGACAACCCCGGTGCTCTTAAGTGGCTTATAGTATTAGGATCCTGGATTTGCGTCTCCGATATGCTGAAGACAACACTCCCCAAAGAGTCCATTGTACGCGCCAAACACGCTTGTTGACCTACTTGCTTCTGAGTCCTTACGTTGAAGGTCCCCAGATTCAGTGTTTGACGAGGCTTCAGAATCTGCAATCTGTTTTGTAATAAACTATTTATCGGACTACTTGACGATAGACTTTCGCAGAAATTCATTCCGATATAGGGTTTTCAGAGTATCCTATGGAGTGCAGAGCAGTGTTTGAATATCCACCTTTGGCATTTGAATGTTGCATGCCTAATTTATCCAATACCCTCAAACCCAATCATGCCAGTGTCCGTCGCAGCGTAGAGTTTCCTAGGAGCAATCAGTGAGGCTTGAAAGACCAAATCTTCTGCTTCTCCGAACTATCATACCACAATTTTAGTTTGGAGCACCGAGTAGCTGAATTTCTTCAGCAACTGTCTAGAAGCTCCCATACGAGTGCTTCGGTCACGCTTCCGCTTTGGATCTACGCCCCGCTCTGGTTGGGATTCCCAAAAAATTCCCCTGATGTGAGCTGCCTCAAAGTATGTTGTGCCCCGAAGTCTTGGGTATCGTTTTGGAAAAATCTCTTTCTCATCCGTCTATTTCTTCCTCTCGATCCCGTAACATTTCGTCAGACAACTTGCCGTCACTCGCCAAAGGTCTTTACCAAATAGCACTGTAACTAGTTTTCCCTTAAATAAAGTGCAGATTCTGAAGCCTCGTCAACCTCTCAATCTGGGGGCTTTCAACGTGAGGACTCTTATGCAGGTGGGTCAACAGGCGTGTCTTGCGCGTACAATGCAGTCTCTAGAAATCGATGTCTGTTGCGTATCGGACACACGAATTTAGGATCCCATTATAAGCCACCGTCGGGTCGGTCTTCGAGGTATCTCCTTCGCACATCAGGAGACGACGCAGCCCGCTCACAGGGTCAGCGTGGTTTAGGGATCGTACTAAATGATAAAGCTGAGGCCTGATAGATTGGATACCCATCAGTAGTCGTCTGTGCGCAATGAGGCTCCAGGGTTCAGTTCAGAAGGACAGCAACACCAAAAGGTGTTTGTTTATCATTTCAGCGTATGCACCAACCAGCTGCAGTTCCACTTCACAAAAGGACGAATTTTACGACAAACTCGGCGAACTGATTCGGTTGAGTCGCAACTCTGATATTATAGTGCTGGCAGGTGAGTTTAACGCTCAAGTTGGAAAACAGTGTATTTGAAGCCGGTCTACGAGGGCACATTGCTCTTCCCGCAAACAGACAACGGTGATGGACTATTTCAGTTCTGCGTGGATCACCGGTTGTTCTTATCTAGCACCAACTTTCGACACTGCTCTCGTCGAACGGCTACGTGGTGTCCTAGTTCAACGGGAAATTTGACCACATAGCTGTAAGCTACCGTTGGTGTGATTCAGTACAAAATTGCAGATCCCATTAGACCACCTGCGTTGAGTCGGATCATACGATGGTTCTGTTACGCTTCACTCTTCGACTCATCGGTCATCGGCAGAAATTGCCTCAGTTAGTTTATCATCCTCTGCGCAATCGAGCTGTCTGCGCACGTTATGATGAGAAGCTGGGACAGGAGCTAGGAGAACCGCGACATAGTGGAGTAGACCAACAATGAGATCAACTAAGAATTACGATGCACTCGGCAGCAAACTTTGCTTATGGGACCTATTCCGAAGTTCGCCGAAGACATTGGGTCTTCCAGGAGTCAGTAATCATGATGGATCAAACGCGAAAGATCCCAATCTGCCAGGGCCAGCTAGGGACCGGCGCCTGCAACGTCAACCCAGAAATAGCCTTAAGAAAGATCGTGAAAATTGGTGGGCCGAAATAGCTAGTGAAATGGAGGTAGCTTCTGCATCAGGGAATAGTCAAAGACTATTTCACCTGATACGCAGCACCGGAGGTCGTCGCATAACGGTCAGCGAGACCGTTTGCGATAAAAGTGGGCAAAGCCTCCACAATAAAAAACGACTTGATCGCTGGGCAGAGTATTTTAGTGAACAGTTCAATTGGCCTAGTGCTAATGTGGTCATTCTAGCAATTGCGGCGGAAACTCCATGAGTGGTAACAGGCGAGCCCCATCAGAATCGGATGTACTAAGCTGCATTCAATCATTAAAGAAAGGAAAAGCCGCGCGACCTGATAGGCTTCTCCCTATTCTTTTCAAGGTGGGCGGTGATTCTCTTGTCGACTCAATTACTAGCTTACTTCGCAGCATTTGGACGGGGGAGCGTATCCCTTTGTCCTGGAGTGAATCGTTGATCGTCCCGATCTTCAAGAAGGGATCACGCAACGACTGCGCTAACCACCGTGGGATTAGTTTAGTTCCGATAATCACAAAAGTGTTGACTTTTGTGATACTTCACCGCCTGACACCCTTAAGGGAGAGGGTTATCCGCGAACAACAAGCAGGCTTCCGACCAGGTAGGTCGATGTTGCATCGACCAAATCTTCACTCTGCGTCAAGTCCTCGAATTGCGTCACACACCTCGTCGACCAACAATCGCAGTGTTTGTTGATCTAAAAGGAGCCTTCGATTCAGTTGACCGTGAAGCTCTTCTGGAGTCGCTGCTCCGCAAAGGAATACCGCGGAAGTATGCAAACGTATTGCGGTCGTTGTACCTGCATACTTCTGGTAGCGTAGAGTCCACGGTGGGGTAAGTAAATCGTTGGAAACCAGGAGCGGTGTCCGTCAAGGGTGCCCTACTTC
>UZAN01054104.1:0-15866 GCA_900618425.1 Echinostoma caproni
GCTTGGGCACCTGGCTTCCTCCTATCCACATCCGCCCCTGGAGAGGTCACTCCAGCAAATAAACACGGTGAGGGCAGTTAACCGGTCAAAAACCCCGCTAGATAGACGTGGGAGCGGGGTACCTGGGGCTTCCTTTCGACGGTGGGAGAAGTCTCTGGTGCACGCATCACGCATTAGATACCAAAGGATGACAGGAATCATGTCGCTCACATCACTTCAGTAGAGGCCCGTTTATTGTTGGCTAGAATTCAAGTTCTGTGGTCGAACAAATAAAAGGGCACACTTCATTGATGAAAATAATGGCCGGGTATGTGAATTTACTAATTATGTGATTTATGAAAGTGCTTTCAAGATTTCAGTCGACAGAGCAATGAGACTGGTTCAATGATGGTATGAGTCGCATTTTTGGTTCTAGATCCGAGTGATTTTTCTATTCTACAAGGCGTTCATGATTCTGATGCGTACGTTTGCACACGGGAACTACCTACGGTCGTTAGCGGTGTTCATTGGTCTGACAGGGACCGTATTCTAGCAGGATTATGCCACAGTTCACAACTCACGGCCGATCAGTAACTGTTTTTCTTTCTGCGGTATTAGAATGATGGCTTATTTTGCATCTACCCTAGATCCCGACCTACTTGAGAACTTTTGAGGTAGCCCATACCAAATTTTGTATCACCATTTGCGAATGCAAGAAACGATAGATGAACTCGCGACCACTGTTAGATGAAAATCGTTATCTGGCGACAACGGAACTCCGTAGAAGGTATACCCAAATCTTGTCTCAAAGTTCTACAACGGAATGGCTTCTTCAGATGATAACAATGTTATTATTAGACATTATTCCCCTCCCCCCGGGGGAGAGTTAAGGAACTTTTGTGGAGGCATTATTTTTTATTTCCTTTCAAATAGAAGGTATGCAATAGGAATTTCTTATTCCGGATTTTCGCTAAACTACTACTGCAAAAACTAAGGGGGAGGGAGTGGTTATAAAACTTTTGTCGCTGACACATACGACTTTGTCATCGTTGTGCAGTGTATTACAGTGAAGTGAGCATCGCTGAAAATCCACATGATTTAGAATCTTAGATCTCCGTCGTACGTGGGTCACCTAAATTTTGTTGAATATCGATGTACGTCAAAATTGAGAGCTCTTATGTAATACTAATGTTGTTGTTGTTTTCTGATACAGGTGGACGGTTCCGTTCATGTCATTGGGTCGATTTGCTTTTGCCCTCAATTACCCGAGTGCAAAGTTGGTTAACGAAATGCTAAAACTTCTGAATGGTCAAGTGAGTGATCATAGATGTTTTTTTCTGTTTTTATTATGTGTGCTCATCAAACAAAGGGAATGTAGTTCCTGAGAAACGTTGTGCAGTTGTTTCCCCCTCCTGATTGGTTCGGCATCATACATTGATAAATAAATCGCCGTATGAGCATCTTTCTAACGAACTATGTACCTTGTTAGCCAAAACCCAACCTTGCGATGCGCTGGAGCCGTTTGCAAAGGTTGCATTTCATTAGAAGTTCGTTTGGATCTCATCTCTTTCAGATACGATCCATACATCCAGGGTGAGAGATACATTCTGACCCCTACTTGGATTGCTGATTATTGCAACTGGAGAATCCCGCAGCCGGGTCTTACACATCTTCGACCACCTTATATGAACCAACTGTCCGTCGTTCACCAATTTGGTTTTAGTTATTCACTCTTTCAAATCGATAGGATCGCCTTGTGATAGAAAGTTCTTCATTAAGATTTCATCGAAAAATGCTTTGAATGAATCACTCAGGGAAAGTACTTTTAAAGCATGAGTATTGACCGAGGCCAATGGATCATCAGCATTGATTATCGACTAAGTAAATTGAGACTCAAACTCAGGCAATAAAGGTTATTGATCTAATTAGATCATTTAGCCCCCGCCTATATGAAGTTGCTCTCCATGAGTGCTACGTAATATAATCTCAGTATTCAATTATGCGAAGAACATAAACCTTGATGACGTTGGAACCCACACATGGATTCCATCTACATCTCTGTATAACGTACCTTCTATCATCTGAACTAGGAGCCACACGTGACGCTCCCGTTATCTTACGTTTCACACTGCGTTGTAGCACAATATGCATTCCAAACAGTCCCTATGAATTTTCCAGTTCTCGAGATATATATGCAGCTAACATTGCCCGTTCAAAGTCAACTATAATATGCTCTGATACTAAGTCTAAGGTCGCAGAATTTGTTTTCTGATTCAAAGAACTTCAAAGTTTGTTTTTCTCTCAACCGAGGGTATTTAGTAGGGCGAATGTATTCTTTCATGAACAGAGCAGGCTATCGTATTCCTGCACGTTATAAATTGATCGTGACCTGGAGAGTCGGTGCACGAACCTCAGCTTATTTCCTTTGCCATCACACTGTAGTGGAAACTTAAATTCATATTGTAAGAATCGCCTCGGAACCATGTTGATTTTAGAGATTTCCGTGGAGAACTTCACAGCTGTATGTAATGTTGCGAATTAAAGTAATTAAAGCAGAAATTTTGAAATGAAAATTCCAAAGGTCGTCAAATTTCTTGCGTGATTGAACGGAAACTTTTTTGATCAAATCTGCTTTATTTACTTTTGAAGAAGCCAACGCCTAGTTGCTTTTATTCACAACTTTCCCCTTATATCATTGGATTTAGTGGTCTGTTTTTCTTGAGGCTGAGTCTAATGTTGAAGACGTTTTTGGTTGAGTTCGAAAGTTGGTTATTTGTAGCNCAGCATCCCACCGATCTGTCACCTGAACTGTTTAACGGACCGAAAAAATATAACAACGGTGTGCAACACTTTCATGCTTTTTCACGATGAATTCATTACCTCAGAGTGTCAGATCCGAACAACGTTCGGAGTGTATCGAAAAATCGATGCGCCATGTGATATGTTTTATATAGTTTGTAATTTTGAAAACGATTGAAAAATCGCCTTAATGAAGGTTACCCACGGTAACCGAAACGTCGGCTTATTTTCACCTGTACCGACATCGCTGTGTTTTCAAAATTACAAATTATATAAAAAAATTCATTACCTCCTTCACGGTGTGATTAACATTCAAAATATCTTCAACCGTTTCCGCAGATAATTGTCCTGCATTGTCACAGGTATCGCGTGCTGCCAATATACCATTCTGGTCTATCTTCTTATTATGTTAATTTATGAGTGTTGTTTTTCTCGACTAGGATACGGGTCCCCGTTCTCTGTCAAAGGCTGCCCTGGCAGATGGTCATATTGTTCAGTGGATCGAACCTGTGTTTCCAATCACCAGTGTTCAATCAGAGTAGGTCTTTTGCTTTGTGATTGTCTCCGAGGGATTGGTGTAAAGTCGCATGCATTGGGCTTTTCAAGCAATTTTTATACTTCTTCTTTATAATTCTTCGAACTTCAGTTCTTCACGGGTTGCATGAAGTTTATTTCGAATAAATGGTATGCTAGTTTTGTAATGTCAGTACCATACTGTAGGAATGCGATCAAAGAACTTGCGCGTCATCTTTGATATTTAATAAAATCCAGAAAAGTTGGTGAATAACACAACGTTGTTGAACAGGTGGTGCGTATTACTCAACGTTTCGGCCACTTCAGCTAGTCTTCTTCCGCAGTATCCCAATCTATGAGTAATCAGAATCGATTTGGCAAAGGAACACCGGTCATCATGCAAGGTGAACGTATCACTAAATGATGTGAAACAGCCTATGTATGTATGCACGTGAGTGTGAGAGAGCACTTGGAATCGATTTTCGCTGGGCACGGTTTCGCCTTTGGTCGAGTTCAATAGTCTTTGCCATACGTTTGGGAAGGTTTGACTATCGTTCCGATTCACGCAGTTGGGTGTAGAATGGATTGACAGTAACTCCACGCAACAGCATTCTGCACGGATAGACAAACCTGTAAAGAGCACTTGCGTTTCGTGAAATAATATGCTATGTCCTTCAGATAACGCGTGCAGGGCAACGGCTGATCTGTGTTTGGCCTTTATTGTCTTGTCATGTCGAATCCGATTACTTATATTGCGAACGAGGACTATCTGAGGTGGCTGCAACGTTACTTTCAACAACTTTCTGTTATTCACCAGCTTTTCTGGATTTTACTTACTTAAATGCAAAACCCACTAGATGGTGGTTTCTCCTTTGTTAGGTTTCTCTGTGAGTGGCATACTAATTTTCGAGGTCTAATAACTCTAAATGTGTTTGGTTACATTGTCGCATGATACACCGAATGATTAATCTTCACTCACTTGTCAATAACCAATGGGGACATTTCAAACACAACCTGGTCACCAAAAACAAGAATTGTAAGGTGAAACAAAAAAATGCATTCGTATTCTTCTATTTCTCTGTAAGCTATTTCTCCGACTATTCTCATTCGTGCCCAAGTCTCCCTTTCTATCATCATTCTTGTCGCATCCCCATCATCCTTTTTCGCAAGCCGGTAGCTTACGTTATGTGCATTACGTTTGAAGATGGTTTCTATTGAACTGATCCGCGGATGTTGGTGTTTGCTTACTTTGAAGACACTTATGGCGCTATCCTGCCTATGAACCATTCCTGCACATCGTACGTGTTGATTGCAAATATTAGTTTACTGAACGATTTTTATTCGCTTAATCAATCTGTCACCGAATCATTGCACCCCTGTTTTCCCCGTTCCCTCTGTTTAATTCATCAGACCCTCGGGCTTCTTGGTCGTCACTGAGCTGAATGAAGCCTGTATGATCCAGATGTTCAATACTGCCGACAAAACTTTCAGCGATATCTGGGTAGGTATTTTGCTTCTAATTCGCTATCCATGAAATCGTCGTTTGTGATACGCAAGATTTCACCAATAGGTACCATGGAATTTAAGTGATCCGACATTTCGTTTGAGAACATACTGTCATTTAGCATGTTTTGAACATAAATAATTTGAACATAATTACCTGTTACATTCATAAGAGTCTAGAACGGCTTCAATGATGTTGGTTACCGTCAGCACTGCGCAACCAATGCACCTCCAGTCAACTATGGAACATCACAACCAATCAAGTCAAAGTAAGCTTTATGCACCCGGAGGGTCAATTTTCAGTGATTTTTTCACGATAATACGGTGGGATTGGGGAGATGGCATCGGAGTGTGAATAGGTCAAATAAAAAACGACTGCAAACAGGAAGACGATAGTGACATATTAAAATGAATAAATAAACTAATTCATGAGGTGTTCAACCAAACCTGTCAATTGGTGCCCGATTCGGTAAAAAGCGAGCAAGAAAAAGGAAGATGCTGTTTCTGTATGTGACGGTGCGTGCGGGAAGGAGCCTATAATTGGAGCGGGTACGGGGGTTTGACATGGATTTAATAAGTTCTTTGTACAAGCAGTGACATTCGTTATTCAAGATTCTGTCGGCTGTTCTTTCACATGCGTGGATATGTTTACACACAATAAAATCAACCAGGACATATCTGGCTATGCCATTACTTCGGGATAGGAGTTTTATGGACCTGGAAATTAATACGAAATCTTTTTCTTTTAGGCCGGGAAAAATTACAGGTGAACAGTACAGCCAATGTGGGAGGATACATGCTACCACGAATTTGAAAATTACGTTTGGGGGAACAGCAAGCTTCCTAAACCTGAAATCATAAAAAGAAAGTTTACCAATCCTGTTGTAAACGTTCTCTGCATGTAAGGCCCAAGAGAGGTTGTGGGATAGAACAACTTCTAGGTATTTAGCAGAGTCAGCTTCGGAAATGCTGTGACTGTTAACTACGAGGTCCGGTAAGTCATAAAAGATAGTTTGATAACGGGAGCCAGATTCAAAGCTGAAGGGAACGTCGCCACATTTGGAAACATTAAGCATGAGTGATCGATATAGAAACTAAAAACGTCGTCTAGACTGCTTTGAAGTTAGTGGAAAGAAGCAACAGTATTGGAGGAGCACCCAATCACCACATCGTCTGCATACTTACATGCAGTAAAGTTGGTAGGGACATGCTGGTTGTTTATGTACAGAGAAAAAAGAAGGGGGACAAAATGGCTCCCTGGAAGACACCAGAGTTAGCATAAGAAGGCGACGACGTTTTACCATTGCTTGAGGTAAATTGCGTCCTAAAAGATGAGTAGTTTACAAGAATTTTTAACACATCGGGTCCTAAGCCGCATTCAGCAAAACGTTGAATGAGAATGCGATGGTCAAGCAAACCAAAGGCGTTGGCATAATGAAGTAAAATAAGGCGAACAGTTCCAGCACTCCATTTCGCCCGTTCGCCGAGCTTGGTAATTTGTTTGCAAATGTTTCATCACCAGCCGCGCTGACATCATCAGTGCTTGTAAAGTGGATTGCGGTTTTCGCACACCGCCCCGCTGCCTTGCGGGTCAGGCTTTGGCTAGCCGAAGGCTCCGGTTGTGGATTCTTCAAGAAGATTCACCTGCCTTGGCCTGGGCAATCTGGCAGTATTCCGCCCACAATCCAATCATGGAACATTATTCTTTCTAATAGAGATTATTATACCATGATTTGTTTGGCACACAGTCGTGTGAAAATACATATGAATATCACACATTGGCCAAGCAACTAAACTCTTGTCCTCTCGCCACGCGAAGTGAACCTTCAGAAGAACCTATCATTGTGTTCGTCGAGTCGGTTATCGATAATTTACGCCTGAATGTATAGTTCAGGTTTTACTGGTTACTGATTGTTCTTGATGGAGTATTGCGTCCAATTGAACCATCACCGCGGTGGTCCGAAAATGATTGCGCAGTTCTCAACCCAGTGATTTTTTACTGATCATGAGGGACTTCATCTTGTTATCCTAACCGCTTTTGATTCCTAAGATGAGCTAGAATTATTGTAACTGTTCGCATTGCTTATTCGGACACTACCTGTCTGATGTAGTTCGCTCGCCAATTATCAGGTGATTTGCGGTAACTACCCTTGACAGCGCTCGTATCAAACCAGTTGTATTGGATAACCTTTACACTGTTATTAGTCAAACCATTAGTTTGAGCAATCTGTTTAAACTTTTGGCGAGCGCTTAAGGTTTTGAAATGTGGGTACTGTATGAAGGCCTGTTTGGAGGTTCTTGGATAACTCTTTATTCGAACTTTTCATAAAATTCTCATCTCAATAGAATTATGCACGGAACTTCGTTTAATTACCAACTGATGTATAGATGGTTCTTCTTGTTTCAAGGAGATCGAAAACGCTCGTCTACATAAGAGTCTTAAACGTTTTGACAACTCAGCCAGCTCTATCATCTTTGTGATATTAGATGTCGAATATATGACAAACAGCAGTATCCACACGAATGTCCAGTAATAATTGAACTTACTGTTTGTTTCTTATCCCCGGATCGCTTTATTTTCTGTCAATCAAATTGAGCCTTCTTTACAGCACAACTCTACTTGTTCCAGTTATTGCATCTGCATTTTCCATCAGTTATCGACTCGTTCTCTTCCATCGCTGTCATCCTGATCCTTCGTTCACGATCCTTGCAGCATGTCCCACCTCCGTTCACAGTCACCGCACTGTGCACACTGATCACGCCGCAGGCAGAATACTTCATAGTTGTTGCCACGTCAGACGGTTTCGTACGTCTTTTCCGTTACAAGCAAGCCGGATCTCCTGTTTGCCTCCAAGTAAGATAAACCACTGCTACTCATTATGGCTTTGTGTTTTGGTAATGGCTTTATTATGACCTATGTAATGGCTTGGCAGATTTTCTCCAAATTTTTCTTCTACTTATGAGCTGACTCGTAAGCGAGGAATCCATTTTTGACCTACGGTTTCATGAATAATTCTGTAACAAATTTAAGAAATTCAACCACAAAATTTTATCCCTGGGAACGTTTTTAATTTGTGCATAGGGAAGTTTGTCTTTTCTTAAAAAAGGAGAAATTGATTATTGTTATCTAGGTACGTGTTCATCAGGGTTTAAATGTCCTGTTTTTTACTGAAAACACCGTACCTTAAGGAATGCTCCTGTACCGCTATGGATCTTAAACGGTTTCTTCTGCGTAACTCCTGTTCAATACTGGCTATCCTGCGTGAATATTGTTTCCCTCTTACTGTGGAGTTCACCACCTCCGATATAAATCTTCACTGTTGTGTAACAAGAAAGATGGTTTTCCATAATACTTTGGGGCACGGCATATTTGGCGTTAGCCCACATCGACGAAGGGGGTTTTTCTTTGGGAACCTGAGCCTGAGCCTTTGACTTAAAAGTCTTGACACAGCTCAATCCAAACTCAAACAACACCGCGAGCTTCGGATGTCGAATTGCCTGACGCACGGAGTGAAGCGTGAGGATGAGGTTGGATCTGGAGAACGCAAGGAGATGATTGAAATAGGATCTGGTAAGCGTGTTTCGGAGACACAGCATACATCTAAATTGAAAGTTTCAAGGATTCTAGCTAAGGCAGCTTGTTGACCGATCTGTTTAGAGTGTGCGGAAATTAAATGCGGCTAAGTGAAGAGGATTTTTTGGTTTCAACATTCTGCAAATTTCTGGTTCATTGACCTTAGTTGAACACTGAGTGATATCCGATGGGTGGCGCAAACAGTATGCATCTCCTTAACCGGAGCCTTTGGCTCAAAAGTCTGACCCACAAGGCGGCGGGAATTCATGGGTTTTTCTCGGGGAATCCTAATCGGAGCCTTCGACTCAGAATTCTGACACACAAAGCAGTTGGGCGTAGATCCAACGCGGGAGCATCCGTGTGTAAGCTTCTGGAGATCTGTCACGCAAGGCCTTTGAATTTCGGTTTTGTTCGTTTTTCGCTGGTGTGTTTGTTGATGGTCTGTTTTTCGGGACCGACCCTCAGCCCCATGCAACCCATGAGATAGGCCAAACGAAGACCTGGCATGAGGGCATGAAAACCCTAACCAGGAGACTGGGTCACATAGGTCCCGTAAGGCTCCCTGAGATGATGGTCACCGATGGTCAGAGGCACCGAGTGATATGGCTGAGTATCGTAAACAGTGGCGCTCATGCACCTATTCATTATTCTCTTAACACTAGTCTATGTGAATTGTCTACCTTCTGTTTGAGTTGGATTTTAACATTCCAATCTTCATCCTGCTCTCTAATATCTAAATGGGCCGACAAAAGACAGCAAAAAAAACCGGCGCACGAAAGTGCATGGTGATGGTTGTAAAAATTGAAAACTGAAACTGTTTTGTAAGAAATACATACAGTTTCTTTCCTACCGAAGTTCTTGTACCTTTGTCTTTTATGCACCTTATCGGTTTGTGATCAAGCATGATATCAAAACGACAACAATAACAACATAATGGAGGACTTGGAGTGGGAGATGCGGGAAACCCGTTACAGATAATCAGCCGTACCAAAGCAACAATGCTTTTGGTTTCGCCGTACACTTCTCAACCCTTGTGTGTTTGTTTGTCCTGTAGGATTTCAAAAGGTAGACTGTACAACACTCGGTAATGATCACTCTAATGTATTCTCATCCTACCTACGAAGTTAACGAATCCACCTCTATTGTTCTACGTTGAACTTAACAGTTTCTTATCGTGGTCTTTGTGAATGGCTACTCATATCCTTAGGGTTGTGGTTGTTCGCTTGCTTAGCCAAATAACTTCTCCGTGGATTTGAGTTTTTTACCGTTCCGAAATGAGCTTCTATTCTCTTATTGTTTTGCTATTGGCCTAATCCAAAACCGTTTCATGGTAGTATTTAGGAGATGAAAACCCGTTTTATTCAATCAATATCCTTTCGTCAGTTTATTCAATTGATGGCATGTACACTACATACCGATGCCGAGACAAACTAATCAATATTTTATCATGTTTACCCTAGAGTGGCATTTGTCCAACCGGGGAACGCATCACGCGGTTGCAATCACTAGATGAGAATACCATGCAAGTGATTGTCGGAACACAGAGTGGATCTGTCGTGGTCTACGAAATAGTTTAGTCTTTCTGTGACTTGTTTCAACATCTGGTTACATCATTTTTTTCTTTTGACGATATCTTTAATCTGCACCTATTTCCGGAAATTTCCGAGCGCCTTTTTCATAACCCTTTTTTACGCTGCTCTCATTAAATACATATCATTGCTCATGAGTTTGTCTTCCAACCTCGATTAGCTGCTGGTTTGGGTCGTTTTTGTTATCCTAATAAGTATTTTTACTGATCGCTAATGAAGATCTCGTTGATTCAATCAAAATTTAACCTATCCTATTCCAAAAAACTAATGCGAAACCATTGCCACATGTATCGACGTTTACGTTCGTGTGACGCACTTCAGATATTTTCATCTTTGAAACATTCATTTCCTGATATAAACTTGAAGAGAGAGCACAACGAAGCTAGGTTGCACGATTTTTGTCAAGGCACATTTCGCTGCATCCCAACTGGTACAATACGGCAGAAAACTACAGTTTGTATCGTTGAGCAGTACATTAGATTAGACACGAATACGACAGGAACGTGTCATACTTATCACTGCTGGGGCAGTGTCCGTGTGACTGACAGTTCGTTTGCACACACACAAACCAGGTTTCCGTGTTCTGATTGCAACCGACTCCGAAAGCTGAAACTGTCGGGGGTTGGTGTTAGCATTCCTGTTCTTAAATTGGCTTGTTGGATTCGGGCTATGATTCATCATCAACAATTGTTTTGTGTTCTTGGGTAAGGGTGGGGGTTGGTAGTAGTGTAATGTTACTGAATGTGTTTGTGATGCGTGTATGTGGATTCGAGAGGTCAAATTGGAGAATGGCCGTTGGATCATATGATTTGGTCAATCGGCGTCCAACCCAATACAGGATGTGCTGGAGCCATGTACGCAACTGCCTATCTCTTCTGCCATTTTCATCTTTGCAGAAGGGAATCAGGGTAGCAAAGAACATCTTTCCACCTGATCGTGGATGGTTTTTTCTACACTGATTTTAAGGGTGATCGTGTTATAAATCCACAAGGCGGTGCTCGGTCGAGGGAACTTGTTTATTATAGAGTACAGTTGGGATATCAATGATTTGGCAGACATATAACAGATATGTGATTTGAAAAATGTGTCGATTCCCGGCACCACACCGGGTAATGAATGGTGCAGTCCATAGTTATTCTTTGAAATACAGCAACTTTCCCTCACTGGGCCTGTTAATTTTGGTCGTTAAAGAAAACCGTCAACCGCACTATGTTGTATACTACTCATAAATGTAAACAGCACCTCGACAATCGGAATAGAAAGTCTTCTTGTTTCAATGTACCTAGGTTTTCACCCTCATAGTCGTTTTTTGTAACTGCTTTTCCGTCTGTTATCGTGCAATTAGTGCCCCCCTTTGCATCGAAACATTGGACAAGATTTATTATGTCAAATTCAAGCTTGTTTGTCCTTAAAATCTGATTCCTTTCCCCTACACTGAGGTACCGAGAATTTCGGCTTTTACTGGTTCGTTGCTCCACTACCGTAATGACAATATAACGTCTCATCCCCCAACTAATCGTGATTTCAAAATTGGCTTTAATGCTGATAGGATTATTTTTATTTTGTACATTATTTGGGGATCACTCAGCATGAATAATAAGCCTTATTTGTTTCCCAATTATAAAGGAATTTCCGCTGAAAGAACCACAGCGAAATTCGGAGTTCTGGCTCTGGTCCCACAAAGCAATTCGATACCTCGTAACATTGAAGAAGCCGGATAGCTTAAGATTCAAAGAGGCGGTTGAACTCAATATTGCTCAAGTAAGCATACTGATTGACAGAATCTAAGTCTTCAGACTTGCACGATCGTTTCTTCTGGATGGGTGGAAGTGCTTTTCCACCGTTACAGACAAACAGAATTTCGAATGGGCAACACAAGTTGAAGATGTCTAGTGTTTTTTATTGAATAAGCGAACTGAAGTATATTGAAAACGGCAAGAGGAGAAACAAGAAAGCCTAAGAAAAAAGTATTGGGGAGGGAAGATAGCGAAAACGAATGGTGACTTTCGGGTTGCTTCTGGAACTCGTCAACAGACTCAAGACCAGCAGTCCTCAGGTGTGATTACCCAACTATCCCGAAATGCATGTGAACAATTTATTATCCGTTCTGCTTGATAAGAAGTTGTTGTAAGTTTTGTCCCTAGGTCCTAAATTTTGTTCCTTTAAAATAAAATATCACCAGACAGAGAGATAGAGACACAGTTTGAGAGCTTCATGCACCTGATCACGCTCACCTAGTCGATCAACTCAAGACAGCTGTTGGGTACCAATATCACCACTATCAGCACACAAACCTAGACATAGACTAGTTTGACAAGGAAACATTCACGCCATTAAACGTCTTACTTCAAATAAGGATATCATAATGTCTCGGCCGAACAAACGGACGACCTGGATGTAACTCGATAAAGCTGATTACCACTCAAAATTGAAGAACATCCTCAGAGACTACCAAATGTTCCACTAGACCACATGAGAAAATCATGCCAGTGTAAACGGCGTCTATGTTAACATCCGTTATGAAAGAAACCGAGATAGGTCATATTACTGGCGGTTTTCGAAAAGCTTGATCCTATTGGTTTCTCACCGCCGCAGCTCTATAGATTACTGAAGGTTCGTTAACCAAATGTCCCAATACGACCTATAATTGTGATGTCAAGTTCTGCATATCATGGTATCGCCTGATGGATCACGGAAATTCTAGAACCAGTACGCTGAAGGATACGTTTAGAGAAGATAGTAAACCTCAATGTCCTCAACATGACTATGACATTCCTCACCGTGGAATCCTTGTTTACAAACGCACAGCTTTATCTAACAACATTCATATCGGAATTCTGGTGAATAAAGAGAGAGAGCTGATTCTCAAATGTACATTTAACATACACTTTTTGTACGATGGCCAGTTCTACAGGAAAACCGACTCGTTAGTAATGAGATCTCCATTAGGTCTCATACTAGCAGAGATTTTTCTGGCCAATCTGGAGAACGCAAATTTGAAAGAGACGTTTCGACGTATATGCAGATACCCCGACATTAATTTTACCGTTTGTGGTTCCCACAGCAGTCACTCACATCTTTCCAAAGAATTCAATTGATGTCATCCGGCTATTCGTTTCACATGTGAATTAGAGAGAAACGGACAACTGCCCTTCTTAGATGTTTTGTGAACAAAGCGGGACGGCGGTGCCATCCGAAGAAGCGTTTTCCGTACAATAACGCATTTTTGTAGCTTTGTTCCGCTGAAATACAAACGCAACCTTGTCAGACGTTTATCATACCGAGCGTGTGCGATTTGCAGTGAAAATGCAATGCAGTCCGAGATACGTTTTATTTATGACTTGCCTCGGTCAAATGGTCACTCATAAGCCTTTATTGATAAACATACGATTGAAGAACAACGTAGTCAAAAACCATACCGCTACTCACAAGAACGGTTTCATCACCGCTTCGTTTAAGGGCGGCGATGCCTTCTCAGTGGACTTCTATCTAAAGTGATCTCTAGAACCTTCCCTGCAGCTTAACCAGATACTCTCACTACCACTCAGCCCTTAATGTTCGGGCACACAAAAGATGATCTCTCATCAGTCCAAATCCGTCGAATTATACCTTTGCCGCCTCCACTTGTAGTGTGTGGTACGTCGGACACACGACCAGACGATTATCAAAACCTATGGCTGACCACTGTCCCGCGTCCCTCTGCAAAGGAACGGTTAGGTGCACTCGCAGTTTGGATCTCGGTGGTCTCGTCGATAACGGACATATTGTAAACCTTTTGAATGACTTCGAAATAGTTCACACTATACCCCGAATATATGCCAAAGAAATAAGCAGGCACCTTTTAACCGCGGATGAAGCGATTACAATTCACATTTTTAACCCCGAACTATGCAAGCAAAATCAGCTTGTCCAGACATTTAGAAGAAACAGTTTGGCGAAATAATTGTTTTTCAGTAATTCCTTCTGATGGGAATCTTTCAGACATTGTTGATTCTCTGGTCTGGACTGCGGATCGTTTGTACTTAAGCAGACCATAGATCCTCCACCACTCACCCACGGCAATCATAATTGTTTTTTCTCTCCACAGTCTCTTCAGGAATTAATCACTTGTCATACGTGACATCGTTTCTCGTGTATCTTACGTAACATCACCACGCTCTCTAGCCTTGGCTCACAACTTTCATCAACATTTTAACTGACCCATCTCTCTCTCAATTGACCTTTATCCTTTCAGCACACCGACTCTAGCATTGACTACCGCTAGCTTGAACACATTTGCTTGCTCACCTGTGTTATCGTTAAAAGCTGAACTGTAACCAGCCAATCAAATATCTGTACAATGGTCTCTTTATATATGTAAATACCTAATGCGATAGATAGAAAATAACTTTCTTCGTGAGTACCGTTTTCTAAAACGGAATCTCCTTTTCTGGAGTATAAACGGATGTCAGTTAAGCTATGTGAGATGATGGGACGTGTTTCAGCGACTACCAAGGAGGCTGCAGAAATGCTGAAGCCACAGTACTCTGAAGTGGTCAATGTGCCCAGTAACACTGGGTTCGTACTTCCCCGTTTGCTGGAACATATTCCTTACCCATTACTAACGGACATTATCTTTTCCCCCGAAAAGGTAAAAGCTAAGCTCCTGGCTTTGAAGAAGAAATCATCACCGGGTTTAGATAACATCCATTCACAAGCCCTTATCACTCTGGCAAGTCACAGCCGATCCTCTAAATGGGCTATACCAAAAACTGTTTGAAGATACCGTGCTTCCTCAGGTGTGGAAAAACGGTGTCATTTCACCAATTTACAAAGGTGGCTACCGTAGTGACCCAGCCAACTACCGACCCGTCACGCTCCTCCCAGTGTTGTCCCAAGTCATGGAATCTTTTGTTGCAGATTCGTTAATGGATCACCTGGAGAAGAATGGCCTACTATCCCCAGTCCAGCACGGGTTTCGAAAAAATCGTTCATGTGCAACTAACTTGATTCTGGCTCGGGAAGATCGGACTCATGCTGTAGGCAAAGGAATAGATGTTATTTACCTGGACTTTTCTAAAGCCTTTGACAGGGTAAATCATCAAATAATGATAAGAAAGCTGTATAACTATGGAATTCGTGGACTCGTACTTTGCTGGATCGAGGAGTTTCTTCGCCTACGCACCATGTCAGTTCGTTTCCGATTCACTTTATGATCCGATATATGTCAACCGTGGAGTTCCACAGGGATCAGTGCTAGGCCCACGTCCTTTCCTTGCCTTTATGAACGATCTTCCAGACGTCCTCGGACCACAAACTCTGCTGTTTGCGGACGATGCCAAAATATGGAGGNCTATGTTAGCCTCATAAATGCTCATCCACCAAGCCAAGTACACCTGTGGTGCCACTGACGTCGTACGGTAAGGCAGCTATCTAAACGCATCAGGGGACATCAACCTTTACGGCTTAGACACGGAGGAATCGGTGTTAGTTCCAGTTCGATCGTTACACACTTGGTCGAAACTGGACACAGGGTGGATGCAAATTCGGCTTTCACCATCATTTGTGACGTCACATAACATACACGCACGACTAATCGAATTAAAACGCCAGGAACATCAGAAGCAACTATCATCCGCTTGTTGAAGCCAGAGATGTGTGCACAAAAAACACTTATTCAGGCATTGCCTGATTAGGGATTAGGTATTTGAAGTGGATGATGTCCAACGAAGGTGGATTCGGATTTCGGTCTTAACCAGGGAGCGGGAAGAGTAAAGGAAAAACTGATGTGCGAAAGCAATTTTGCGGTTCAGTTCGCGAATCGGCTTGAGGGCGCTGAGTTCGTGGTTGCTTTTGGAGTGGGTACAGCGTTCGTAATTCTACTATGCGTCCTGGTGGTACACTAAAACTTCATTTCTACATGTGAGTAT